>JAUKPT010000444.1:0-20081 GCA_032273505.1 Nanomia bijuga
TTTTTTTAATTTTTTTTTAATTTTTATTTTTTTTATACTTTTTTTCGATTTTTTTTCGTTTTTTTTTATTTTTTTTTTATTTTTTTAAAAAAAAACCTTATGATACTGGAGGCACGCCATACACATGTTCGTCGCAAAACTATCGAAAACTGTCCTATAACGCGGCGGAAATGTATTTGTCGTGTAAGCGATTAAGCAAACATGTCTTTCCTATAGCACCGTCGCCGACAATAACACACTTGATGTAACGTAAACCAGACATCTTTCTCTCTTACAATGAACTGCGCTCTCAAAACCTCACATAATGTATATAAATATTGATAAACCTGAACGAACTTTGAAAGTAATAAATAGATTTATATACCACGCAATAACAGATAAAACTTATATGTGTCGCAGTCGTTGTTGCTGTACTACTATAGCTTATATAGTGTGAAACCCGGAGTACAAAAAGCTGTAATTGTAATACTTCAAGATTTATATATATTTATTTACTGAACTATAGCCGATGATTCAAAACATCTATACCTGTAGTTTCGATCTTACTTAGATCTCTTTTATATATCACTTTTTTTTAAAGGGATATTCCTTACTGATTAAAAACAATTCCTGTGTTTAATGAACGCATGAAGCTTTATTGATTAGTTACATGATCAGATAACGATAGAATATTATGACACAATTCTCAACCTGATAACGTTTAATAGTATTCAATTGTTTTCACGCAAACTGGATTATGTATTTCATTATAACACAGAAACACAGAAGCTTGAGTAAACAAAAATCTATTAAACATAGATACACACACACAACATTGGAATGTCAGTTTCGTCTTGGCAAATAATTATTTTACACAAATCTGGAAATGTAGAAGCATCAAGCTTTAACTTATAACTTATAATCGTAGGAGAAGTGAAAACCTAGGGGGGCTACTCGAACTTCGGCCGACTATTTAAGCGTCTGTGCTTACAGAAATTCTAGATAATTTTGGTTGTATAAGGGTTTTTAAGAATGCACTGTCCCCGTTGCGTCTTGGTCCCGCTTAAACCTATTGTTGTCGAAAACTATATCTCCGGTCACATCCCCTTACTTTGAGCAATTGATGTTTCAACTACCATTATTTCTTATTAAAAAAAATCATGATCACCAAATGAAAAATGAAAAATGAAAAACACTATGAATTGTCTGAATTAATCAACATGTGTGGGAGGCCTAAATAGATAGAATTTCCAGATGCAACTTGACCAAGTACTCCGGTGAAAGCCACTCCTGTAAGTTCTGTTTCCCCGGTGGGAACAATGATACAACTGACCATCCCTTGTGGAAATTTCTGAGGGATATCGGTTTTTTCTAGTTATTTTCCATTAAAGATATATTGTTACCCCACAACTTTTTCCTCCAGTCAAATTGTTATTCTAAATTTGCGGCACTTGGTAAGGGAGTTTCAACTAATTTTTTTTACCCATCAAAGAAATCATATTCATCATATATTTATATATGAAAAAATTAAAAATACTGTCTGAATTACTCAGCGTGTGTGGGAGGCCTAAAGGAATTTGATATGTCTTATTATGTCTGTTATCAGTTACTACGAGCAGCTATAACTTGTCAGTTTAAGAGGCGGGGAAATAATTGAGGGTGGTGAATAATTATCTAAAACAAATGTGAAATTTGATGAAAGTGAAAGTTGAAGCAATAAAGTGGAAGCAATAAAGGCTGGTTCCGAAGGGAGACAAACACGCTTGTCACGTCGCTACGACATGACTCATACTTATCCCCAAAATATTTAACACTCGTGCGAACTGCTTGTCGCCATTGTCGCTATCTCCAAAAATTCATTTATTTGTCGCAACGACAGTGGTTGATGTTGATTTGAGACGAGAAACATGTCTCTCGTGTGAACTGGTTATCGCCCAAGATTTGATTGACAGCTCGAAAAGAAATTAGCCGACAAGATTATCAAAACTTTTTGATATGCTTGTCACTGATTTATCTTGTTGCTGTATCCGCTCTATTGATTCGATTTTTCTTCTCTATTCAAAAATTATATAATCTTTTATTACTTGCGTTCGTATCTGACTGAAACAATGGAAGAACACCTGCTTCTTCCAACAACGCTCGCATGGCGAGAGACGTATAAGTGTATGTAATAACATCACAAAAGTAAACAACATGGAAAGAAGCGTTACGGACGAGCAGTTGGCGGAATCCGTCAGAATTTACCAATGCTTGTATAATAAATCATGTCCGGAATTTAAAAACAAAATAATAACAGGAAAATGCTGGACAAACGTAGCGACGACACTTGAATTGAAAACAGGTAAGCAGTTCATCATATTTTTAATATAAATTATCAAGTATGATACACGCTTTTTTATAAGAAAGTTTTTATAAGGAAATTTATATATAAAATTGCCGAAATTGAAAAAAATAAGAAAGTTTTTATTTATAAGATCCAAATACTAAGAAATTTCTTAAGAAAGTTTTGTATATAATATATTCTATCTTTCTTATAAAAAGTGTGTATCGACATCATTAAGCCTATGTCTTTTTCCTCGTACGACCCATTTGTTGAGGTCATTCTATATTTCTTTCATTAATGTCCTTTAGTCCCACTTTCTCTGATATGCAAGCATGCAGTGCATTTTATCTTATAAACCCGGGAGGTAGGGTAGTTCTTAGATCCGTAATTGTTGATTTTCATTATATTTTTATTTCCTTGGTTAAATCTGAAGAGGGTATTAAAAAAGTTCCATATATATTTGAAAATCTGAATTTCTTATGGAAAAATAATAAGTAAAGTCTTAAGAAAGATTTTATGTATAAAATCACATATTTTTAAGAAAGTTTTTATTTATAAATGAAACTTGCTTATTAAAAAAAAGCGTGTATTATTATTACCATGCTCGTTTTTAAGGAAAACATTTTACCGCTTATATCATTTTACCTTCTGACTTTATCCCCTATGGCAAAAGAATAAAAAAAAGATTTCCAAAAAAGTAGATAAAGGGCAAATAATTTTGCCAAAAATCTTAATTCCCCCCTACCTTTTTCTAATTCTTTCCCTGTTTTAGGACCCGAAATAATAGAAATCACCTCCCCCCCTGTTTTTATGATTTTATTGTATTACACGCTTTTTTATAAGACAGTATTTTCTAAGAAGATACCTTATCCGTACTAATTTTCGCGTGGATTTTATTTTGCACATTTGACATTTTTGCGCGTATCTATTTTCGCTCACGGGTATTTTCTCGAATTTAGATAAGTCAAATTTAAGGGAATAGGTTTTGATTGGAGTCTCATTATTATCTTTAAATTTTGTTAAAAAGGAAAGCACTAGATATAGCATACGAAAAAGATTCAGAACTGGAGTGGTTTGCTTCTTTTGAAAACAAACGTGATAATACAAACATAAAAATATAAAGAGATTTTTTCTGTTCAAGCATCGTGCAGCGTGTGCCATAAAAATACATGAACGTTCTGCACAAGAAGAGGACAGTGTCGTTATTTTTGACTAATTTCTAACGAGAAGTGATTTGTATATTTATATTGCTTAAAAGTAATTTAACACCTATTTCCAAATTTGTACGGATAAGAAACGTGTGATGAAACATGTGAATCTTATCACAAATTTCAATATGTATTTCAACATGATGAAAAATAAAAAATGTCAATGTTTATAAATTCAAGAAAGATTTTACTACTAAAAAGTGGTAAATAATTAAGAAAGTCTACTACTAGGGGTCTTCACTTACTTTCTTGTAAAAAAGGTAGTGGGGTCAGTTAAGTATTTATACACGCATTTTTTATAAGAAAGATGATTTTATTTACCCGAGGATCAGCATGCTTAACTATTTCCAAGAACTAAGCGTCCAATATTCTTAGCATATTCTTAACTTTTTGACGTTTTTTATCAACTCATGATAAAAATTTGACAAGGGTAAATACTGTCTTCCTCCCATGGAGGGGGGGGGGCAAGAAAATCAAAAAAAGGAAGAAATTGGAAAATGGTAGGGGGAATGGTAGGTGGAAAAATTCAAGCGGTAAATCATTCTTTGGTTAAACGTACGTAGAAACAGTTCACATTTTCTGCATGATTTCTTACGAACAAAAAGTGTACGAGATTTCTCGCCCTCAAACGAAAACTCAGAGAATTGATGTTAAAATTTTGTTCTGGAAAAGATTTAGCCACCCCATCTAAAAATTTGGTGTCATAATGACGTACCAGTGGCGTCGCTGCCGAAGTAAACAAAGAAAGGGGGGAATTCGCCCCCCCCCCAATACTTTAGTATTTTTGTTGCTGAAGTATGCTCAAAACCGAGGGGTAAGTCACTATCTCAAAAACTTACGAGATTTTTATTTAAACAATGGGATTACTATGAGATTTCTACAAAAACAATGGAATTTTTCATGAAAGTGTACGAGATTTTTCAACAGTGATTTGCCCCTCGCTCAAAACAGGTTTTATAAAAAAGGTAATTCTTTGCTCGAGGCTCGGTATTATATTCTGTTAAAACATGTGTATACAATTTTTAATTCTTTTTAGATTAGATTAGATTAGTATTTTACGTTGTAAGTTTCTTAGTTTTTCCTTTTTCTATCAATAGGAACCGCTGCTCAGACAAAATTCCGAAATTTGAGAAAAAAGTACTCAAAAGCAAAGATAAATTTTCAAACAGCCAACCGATCTGGTACGGGGGCGAAGGCCGTTGAAAAAGCTAGAAAAAAAATCGAAGAATTTAACTATCTTAGTTGGCTAGATGAACATATTACTCAAAGGACGACAAGGACTAACGTGGACGATGATGAATCTGATGATGAAGTTGCATACGATGGTGATGGTATATTTGAGAAGCACTTCGATGGTATCTCCGACAACAACGATGATGAAGAGGAAGAGGGGGAATTTAGCCCGGGAGTGTTTGACAACCCAGAGCCTGTTAATACAATTCAAAAGAAGAAATTAACAAAAAAAGCAAAGCCGAAAGTTCCTCGTATCGAGAAGCCGACGAAAGTTAAGTTTTGGGAGAAGTCCCGTGATATAGAAAAAGAAGAAATTTTGGTAATGCGGGCACTTGCTAAGAAATTTGATGAAACGCCAAGCAAGAATGTTTCAGGAAGAGACACATGTGAAATTTATGGAGAGCTCGTGGCCTCAAAACTTCGTAAACTGGATTCTGATGTACAGGAGGAAGCCCAAATGGCCATCGATAGCGTATTGATGACCCATCGGATCAGAAATCAACAGCGGAGAGAAGCCCGAAGACCCTTAACTGCGGTTGATAATTACGACATTAATTGCACATCTCCTACTTTACCAGTTCATCCGAGGCAACGGTTTAGTCAACCGCGTCATGACTTAAGCCCAGTGCCAACGTTCTACAGACCTTCTTCTACGCCTGGACAACTCAATCAATCTGATCTCGATCATTGGAGTGCTGCATCCAGTTCACATTCCCCGTTACCATACACTGGATTTAACCAAGTTTCCCCAGAATAACAACTCCAGCATTAGGGACAAGAACATATATTAACTTGTATATAATTGTAAAGTGAAAAGATACGATACATGTTGTTTATTAAATCAATTCGTTATTAATTGTCTTACTTTTTTATGAAAAATTTTGAAGATAAATTTTACATTTCGATATTATTTTAACAACCGATTTCATAGTTGATAGCTCATGTGTTTATTTCTAAATGTCCAGGGCCGAAAAAATGTTGTCCGCTGTAGAGTTTTTAATAAAGAAAAATTGTGAAAATATTATAGATTGTGCCTACACGTAAATTTTACTCCATATAATACCGAGGAAACATAATTGGAAAGTCGAATTAGCTTAAGATTTTGCGACTTTTTTCCCTTTCAGCATATGCTTATGAAACCATGTGACATTTCAAGGCCATTTTGGAATTTTTTGAATTAGCCAGGACGACGCCGCGTGTAAAAATACAATGTTATAAGAGATTATTGGACACGCTATATACCAATCTCGATCCCAGTGCGATTTTCATTTTGCAGGCCTTTTTGATATTTTCTGAACTTTTCAAACATTGGAAGAAAAAAATACCAAAATCTAAGATAAATGCGACGTCGTGACATCAAGTGACGTCATTTCGAAATTTGCCGTAAAAAATATGGCATCATCAAAAAATTTAAAGTAATCATTTTATTACAAAAAAACAAAATGAAATTAAAATTTGCAAAGAACTAAAAGTGAATAATTGAAGGAAAACATTAACCCTTTTTGTCTCACAGACGGGGGGAAGTTCAGGACACGGAGGGGGGAGGGGCTAATTTTTCTTTTAAAATTTTCTCATGATAATCGAAAGATCTTTAAATTTGCAGGCTTTTAGCTCCCACCTTTTAGTAAAAGTATGTGTTAACCTAGTTACAATATATCTTAAATGGAATACGCAAATGAAAGTAAGCATCTACTAAAAAAGAGTCTTTTTCTTTTCTTTTAAAACACACAACCTTGGCTCACCTAGCATAACATAGTAACAAATGGTTCCTTAAACAATATTTAATACAGTAATAACGTAAACTCTTAATTATTAAGTCCCGGAAGTAAAAAAAGACCAAAAAGATATTACATGGCTTCAATAAAAAGAGAACATTTTTTTCAAAAAGAGAATTTTTAGAACCAATAAGATAAATCGATCATATCCCGTTCTACCTAAAACATGACTATTTGTTTGTTCGTTTCTTATTATGTACAAAGGTAAATATTTTGGCCAAGAACCTGAATTTTTCCCCTTCCTCATTTTTGAATAGGCCCCATTTCTTCCCTTTTTTTGTACATTTTTTTTCTCTGGTCAAAAAAAGCCCTTATCAATCACTATTTGAAAACGCGTAAACAGTAGATTATGAAAAATAAAATGAACGACAAGACGCTATAGAAAGAAAAATAGTGTACTGTAAATATAGACCCTGACCAAACATAGATTTATGTTGGATCAATACTGTAACATAAAGAATTAGAGTATAATTAAACTGTTTTCAATTTTTTTCTAGAATTTTTTTTGTCTTCAGCTGGAATTTCTTCCCTGTTTTTCAGTCAGGTGAATTTATCCCCCCCCCCCGCTTTTAGCCAAATTATTTACCCTTGATCATGTATAAACAGGCAAGTTGTACAGGATAATTGACGAATTGCAAAAAAGAAGACCAAGTCAAGTGCCTTAGATAACCTAAGAAACCGATTTCGGCCTAAAGTCAGTTCGAAGGCCGTCCTTCTTTTTTTTACTTCTCAGGGACTTTCTCAACCACCTTGTGTTAAAATAAACATACAACAATACGAACGCCTAAAAATGAAAATGAAATGTGTCAATAAGTATCTTTAATCATTAACAATTGGTCCTAAGGCAGTAACATGACGTATTTGCCATTCAACTGAGCCAATATCAGAATTTACATAATCCCTTAAACTATCTCTTATTTCCAAGGAACTCTCTTTTACTCGATGACCTCTTAAATTTGCTGGTGTTTGTAATGAATCTCTTGGCACTAAAGATCTCCAATCACCCGGCCTAATTCTTCCGGTGCTCGATTCTGAATCAACAAAACCAGCCGGGGTATAGAACGCATTGTCCGTTAGTCTCAGATAGTTATGTAGAATACAAGCAGCTTGTGTGATTGATTCAACGGTTTCAACGCAGCCTTTTATCGCCCCGTGAAAAATTCTCCATCGAGCAACTAATATACCGAAGGTATTCTCGATAACTCTTCGTGCTCGTGAAAGCCTATAATTGAATACCTCTTCTTCCTGCTCAAGACCTTGACCAGAATAAGGTTTCAACAACCAGTCGTTTAAAGGAAATATGTCATCTCCAACCAGGAAGAAAGGTGTCTCTGGTAAACTACATCCAGGTAATTTTTTCGGCGAAGGTAAACTAAAACCCCCTTTCTTAAATCGTTTCCCCATTTTTGAGTTTGCCAGAATTCCGGCGTCATTGTTGCTACCGTAGTTTCCAATATCCAGAAGTGTAAAAGTATAGTTGGCGTCACAAACAGCAAGTAGGACTGTCGAAAAGTACCCTTTGTAACAATAATAAGTCGAGCCAGTTTTAGGGGGACAATCCATGGCAATATGTTTACCATCAATTGCTCCAACGCAATGAGGAAAGTTCCATTCGTTTTCGAATTCGTTAGCGATGCTTTTCCATTCCTCTGGTGAATTAGGGCAAATCATGTACGGACCTTTCAGTACCTCCCAAATGGCTTGACATACCTCGAAAATTATTGTGCACACGGTCGATTTCCCGATTCGATACGAATAACTAAGGCAGTCTTGCATCATCCCAGACGCCAAATATCTTAGAGTCATGGTGAGTCGTTCGTCTGCCGAGATCGCTTTCCGCATATTTGTGTCTTTTTTCTTGATACAGGGCTCTACCATTCCCAGAAGATGGAAATATCGTTCAGGAGACATTCTGAGGTATCTAGAGGAAAATATGTATGTACAAATAAGGCACGATTTATGTCTGGTCCCTCAGCTATGCTCTTAACGGAAATGGTGTCAACTCTCTTTTCACAATGGATTTGAAAGCCCCAATGGTTACTAGAAATGGGGTATCCGGTATCCGGCTAATATAATTTAAATGCACATTTCATATATGGGGCCAAAAATCTATATTTTCAACATGGAAATGTTTTGCTCAAAATCTGTCTGACGTCACGAAAAGTGTTAAAAATTGGAAAAAATTATATATTCAATTAAATATTTGAGTTTCTCTTTCCTTTCGTGTTTTTCAACAAGTTCCAAACCAATCAGATCCAATAATTCTTCAGACTTTGCCTTTGGTTCAGTTTTCCCTTTTCCCAGTTTTTTCATTGTTTCACCAAAAATCACGTGGGGTTTCTGAGATGGAATCAGTAACGAAACCCCACTCCGCTCTGTCACGGAGCGAATGATATGGACCATACTATTGAGTTAAGTTTAGCTTTAATCCATGAAAAGGTGGCACTTTTAGCCGTTTTTGACCATCTGACCCCCATCTAGCCCATGCTTTGGGCCTATTAAAAGTAAGAAAGTTTCTCACAATCAATGAAAAAGTTTTACTGTAAAAGATAATCCCTTTTTGAGCTTCTTTCAAGGACACGAAAAGATTGAGATGGAAATTTATGCCATAAAATAATTTAAGCAATTATTTCCTTTTTTACCCCTGTTTTTACCCCAGGTTTGACCAACGACAAGTAGCTTCTGATTATATGATTTTCACCCCCGTTTTGGACACATGTGACGAAAATTGGAGGGGGTTATAGGGATACTTCAGGACGCCCGGATGCCTAAATAAACACTCCAGGACGAGTAGACACCTAAAAACACACCGGGACGCCTGGACGCCAAAATAAACGCCCTTAGGACGCCTGGACGCTAAAGTAAACACCTGCAGGACGTCTGTACGCCGAAATAAATATCCCTATGACACATGATCGCCACAATTGTTTAAAAAACGTATGGGGAAGGGGATAGTCCACTATGTTTGAAAATATTTTGAAAGCTGTTGTTCTCAAATGTCTTGATATCAAAGTGAATCGTAAGTACTGAAACGCAAAGGTAGTCAAAAAGCCACAAGGATAAATATTATTATTTAAAACAAATCTTTTTTGTACAATAATTTATACGGGTCACTAGTTAAAAAACGATATGAATTGCGCTCTAATTTAATATTAGAAACAGCAACTTGAATACATGGCATTTATAAAATGAAATTTTGTTTTTTGAGAAATTTCTTTCCGCGAGTCTCATGTATTTCATGTATTTTTTTAAAAAAAACTAAAAAGGTCAATAAAAAATAAAACAACTTACTTGAAAAATTTCTCTCTATCGCCAGTTCTCATTTCTTGCACAAGCGTATGGAATTCTCCCAATTGCTCTCGCTTAGCAAAAATTGGACGGACCCAAAACTTTGGTTCGGTTCGCGCTGCCATGATGGCGCGGCGCCTTCGTCTTCGTCGACGGTACATAATCAATAACAACAATACGTGTTCATCATCCATCTTTATCTATGGAACTCACTGAAATGAGCTTTTCATACTCACGCGCGTTCATAAAAACGTTATCAAAGCCAAAGCTCTGAAACTGAAAAGTGGGAGGAGCTAATAGAAAAGAAGAAGACAGTGACAAGAACTCTTGCGTTGTCTCTATTTCTTCTTTCTCACCATGTGTGACGTCATAAAATTCGTAAATTTGTGACAAGACAAGAATCTCTTGTCTCCCGTGCGAACCACCTTGTCGTGTCGCCAATCGTTTTTTGCCCATTTTTCTTGTCACTGCAAAAAGTGGAGAGAATGAATGAACATGGAGACAAGACAAGGTTCTTGTCTCCCGTCGGAACCAGGCTTAAGAAACCCTCTTTCATGACAGAAACATCTATCATGCCAAACATGCCAAGTAATTTGACTACTATTCTAAAGATTCATAATCATAACCAAATCACCTTGAAGCTAATTCCAATTAAACGTTTAAAACCAATTACACGCATATGTGCCTTTTTGATACCACCATCAAAAATTGGTCAGTGTCCAACGTCTCGAGTAAACCACAACACCATCAACACCTACCAAGAACCAACTTTCTCTCTCAGAGACCATTACAATCACCAATTTCATCATCGTTTTGTCAAGATGAGGATATTAGAGATGGTAATAATCTTTCAAATTTGCATCAACCTTTTGATTTACTTCAAGAATTTTATACAACCAAATATACGCATTTTGTTCTCAAACACTATTATCGACATCCACTTCACTATCATTTGGCTATGAAAAGCGGCACAGTTGACAATGGTAGTCTATATTAGCATCCAATCATACTTGTCGTAAACAAAATTTCTAAAGCGCAATACGCAGGGTTTCTTTACTTTCTGCGCATAAGATATTTTTAAACTGCATTGCAAAATCCAATTTCAGAACAATCAAGTTGATGCCAAGGCTTAGGTTTTAGTAATGGAAGTTTTTTAGTGTCCATTTGCTCAACTTACGTCTCGAGTAAATCACAGTAATAAACCACCATCAGCACCAAGTAGAAAGTTACTTTTTACCCTGAGAGCATTTCAATCATCAATTTCATGATCATTTCGTCAATATCAAGAAATTGATGATTTGTAATGATCTTTGAAATCTTTATCAACCTTGATTTAAATTGAATAATAATGATTCTATATTTTGAAGAATTGTTAATCTTAAACATCGAATGCAACTGGTTGATTCTTACTTTTGTAGTGTTCTTCGATGCAGATTTGCCACTGAAGATCTTGATATACTTCAGTAAATTGAAATTCATCTGTTCTTAAAAATCATCATCAACATCAACTTTGCAATCATTATGTTATGAATAAGGATAAAAAGATAGATGATAATGGTAAATCATAACAGTATCCAAATGGACTTCTATAAGTAAAAGCTCTAATGTAGTACATAACACGCAGAGGAAAGCTTTTGAATCTTTTCATCTTTAACTCTATTACAAAATCTAGCTCTAGAGTCATTATGTTATGATTCTGATGCTGAAGTCAGTATAATGGTAGCTTTTATGTCATATCCATCCATATTATTAACCAAAGTTTCTAGTATTTCACTAGAACGTCAACATCTAGTTGTCAAACGACAAAACCATTTTGTTCAGATCAAGATGATAATGGTAAATAATAACAGCAACCAAATGGACTTCGTTTCTACTATAAGCAAAATCTCTAATGTAGTACAGAACACGCAGAGGAAAAAGTTTTCTCTTCGTCCTTTTGGAAATCTTTATTTTAAACTCCATCACAAAAACCAGCTTTAGAGTCATTATGTTGAAGTCAGTATAATGGTAGGTTATGTAAATATCCTTGAAAATGTTTGATCACGATTTCTTGTAAGTCACTTTCATGACCATTTTGTTCAGATCAAGAAAAACATCCGTTTATAATAATACGTTCTGGCTAAGTGCCTTGGTGGCCACCGCCTTTGCCCAAAATTTCCTCGAAAAAAATATGCATCACCGAGGACTTCCTCGGTCAGTTATACAAACCCTGGTCATATTTATTTTACAAAACCAAATACCCAGCAAAATATTAATTCCCTCTTCAAAAATATAAACAATGAAGTTTATCCCCGGTTAAATTTTGTAGTAAATACGTAAGTTGAATTAGTCGCTCGTTTTCTCCCCGGCCAAATTATCTGACAATCCTCAACCCCTGCGAAAGTTGCAGCGTTCAGTCTTTTCCCCGGCAGAAATGAAATTTACCACCGAGGCACTTGGACGGGATGTAATATGTTTGAACTTGCTGATTATTATTATCCGTAATACAATTCTGTGAGTTCTACTACCGATTGAAATAAATTCATTCTTCATCATAATCGTCGACATCTCCTTCGCTATTTACCAATCATAAAGCGAGATTTTTGAGTTTTGAGTATATGACGTAATTTTATTATGCATAGACCAATTGGCTTGCGTCTAACTGCGCATGTAAGCACTTTACATGGCTATTTATCTGCGTGTATTATGCGTTTTTTTTTGCAGAATGTGCAAAACAGAGTGCTAGACGGCTTTTTTATCTATTCATTTATTCATTTTACGGACTAGATTTTATTTATTTTTTATTTATTTATGAATTTACGGAATTAAGAAAATATTATTGCCGTTAATTTTAATTGTAAACTGAATATTTTAATTTTAATTGTAAATTTTCTCTTTATAATTTTGTGGAATTTCAAGGAAATAAAATTATTCTATTCTATTCTATTCTATTCTATTCTATTTACTTTGTCATGGAAAGCGATGTAGAAGTTGTAGATGATTATTACGACAATTATCATATCAGCATTTTCCATAGTACTTCGTTTGAGGTTCAACATCAGAATCATTGAATCACGCATGCGCAGTACGCACAACACGCGGTTACTTTCTCTGTTTATGAATTCTAAACTTCATCAAAACACTACAGAACAAGGATATGGTGGCGCGGTTGAACTATTTGACATTCATTCATTTGCAACCGTGTGCACCAAAGCAAACCTTACAAGTAAGTGATTGTTGTACAACACACCATCAGCAATATTCAATTGTAAGCTACGAATTCGGAAAAAATATCGTCTTTTCATTAACGCCAAATGTTATGATAT
The DNA here is from genome assembly GCA_032273505.1 of Nanomia bijuga. NCBI lineage: Eukaryota > Metazoa > Cnidaria > Hydrozoa > Siphonophorae > Agalmatidae > Nanomia > Nanomia bijuga. Next base: position 13,112 of record JAUKPT010000444.1, read on the forward strand.
AACGCCGTTTATGCTCAGAATGAAAGCAGCACGTTTTGTTGGCGATTTACGCGCGAATAAACTTTAGCTCACTCACGGTCTCTTCGTATGTCTCTTCATAATGACGTCAGATTTTATAACGTCATTACATCCCGATCAGTAAGGTTTGACATTGAACAAGGCAGATATTAGAATGCTTTTTTCAGCATATAAAATAATAATAATAATAATTTCTGACCTGGTGTAAATCTCCTCTGTGAGTTCTGAATAATGTCCCGGTGTGGAAAAAATGAAATAATTGACCGTCCACAATAAAAATTGTTTAGAAAAAGGAAGACCCCGGTAGGTGATGGCCTCCAATGAAACCCGTTGATATCCTACAATCTCCGATAACATTTCCCCTTCGCCGGGGCAATTGCTTATACAATACACCTCTAACAGCTGCTATCCATCATTTCTTATCAATCAGTCTTTTCTGCTTCTCGATGAACATTAAAAATTTCGAACCAATATCATCAAATAATAATAATCAATTTCAAATCCTTAACGGACTTGGAAATTGTTACGGCTGCAATATATCCTAACTTATAAAACAGTTTTTAATGCCTACTTCCATAGTCGAAAAATCAATATATATTTTTTATCTTCGATGACCGTTAAAGATTTAAAACCACTATCATCATATAATGATAATCAATTCTCAAGAGCCTCTCGCCTCCCCATGTAAAATAGGGTTAATGTAGCAGTAATACACTCTTAATTCAACAACCGCTATTAGTCTCCTTTATTCAAAGTTTAGCATATCAGAAGTTGAATCTCTTAGTATGAAAAAATGGCCGTTTCACGACCACCAGTACTTGTTAATGGTAATGATGATGGTGAAAAAACAATTAGCTCAATGTAGAATGTCTTTATTTCTCATTCAAGAAGATCAAAAATGCTGATGGCCCAATCCTTGTTCGAAAGAGTATCCAATATGCTGCAGGGTCATATACCTATTTTTATCCGCGTAATATACATGCAAACCATCACAGCATCGCCTCATCGTTATCTGTCTCAATGAGGATAATGATGAATGCAGATGATGTGATGGTATCATGTCAAAGTGAAATATTCCAGCTTTTATCCAAGCAGATCTAAGCCAGAACTTGATGTGTTTTCTTTCGTATGAAAAATGGCAGTCTCACGACCAGCAGTATCTTACTAATGATAATAATGATGGTGAAAATGCAATTAACTCAATGTAGAATGTTTTTCAACAGCTTCTGATGAGAGTATCACATCACCATAAGTTCAGTCTTTCGGTATGACAAAATTACTGTAACAAAACCTCCGGTATCTTGCTAATGATAATGGTGATGTTGAGTCAGTGATAAGTTCGATGTAAAAGATGTTTAAAACGACGATAGGAAAAGTCATTATTAGGATTGCGCATGGCCCATGGCCTTTTCATGTCATTTAGTTTTGTTGTCCTGATAATGATGAAGCAACAATTCATATCTTTATTCAAGCTGCTGTGAAGTCATTGCCAGGAGCATCCAATCAGTGTCGGAGCGCAGTTTTGTATACACGTCAAGTACCGGCATTCTGCTCGTGAAATTTAATAAGGATTCAGAATTGATAAATCTTTTGGACAACAATTTAATTCAATGCAGAACAAAAAAAGTTCAAGCAGATTTAAACATGTCGTGGAGGATTGTTTTGCATCGAGCATGAAAAATCAACATACAAATTATCATAATCAGTGTCTACTACAGTGACGCCAGTAATGGTAATTCCATGATGATTCGTTCAATATAAAAACCTTTCATTCAAGAAGATTCAAACACTTAAATATCATATCTGATCCCGACTTTGGCTTCACTGTGTCATGCTCTATTAATTTTAATGTCACAAAAAGTCGCGGGAAGAAAATGTCGCGGGAATTAAATGTCGCGCAAATATTTGCGCGTCTTTCGCGATATTTTCTTCCCGATACTTTTAAAAGTTCATTATCTTTTTTCTGAGTGTTTTTGTAATACCGTAAAGCTCCGAGTAAACGCCCGGGCGCTTATGAAATATTTTTCATTTTCCAACTATGCCCGACATTAAATTCCCGCGACTTTTCCTGATAAATGTCGCGCAAACCTATGCGCGATTTTTGCGACATTTTCTTCCCGCGACTTTTTGTGACATCAAAGTATGTATCAATATATAAAATGTTCACTCCTTAGTATGAAAAAATGGCTCTTTCTGCGCCACCTCCATAATATTTCGTATGAACAAATGGCTGCGTTTTTCACCAGCAGTATCTTGTTATTGATAATGATGATGACAAAACAGCGATTATTTCAATGTAATGTCTTTTTTTATTTTATTCGATATGACAAAGTATCTAAATGGGCTCTGGCCATAGCAGCTCAACAAGTAACGATCGTCTAATATTGAAAAACTGCAACAGTGGCACCGTCAGTATTCTTGTCAATGATATTGGTGATGACAAAACAACAATTAGTTCAAGGCAGAATATATCAGCAGATCTAAATATGCCACGGAATATTTTTTGCATCAGCATGAAAAATCATCAGACAAACTGCCATCATTAGTGTCTGATTCTGTGACGCCAATGATATCAATTGGTTCAATGTAAAAATACCCTATATTTAAGTACAATCTTTTAGTATAAAAAAATGGCTACTTCATACCAACGAGTGTTTTGTTAATGATAATGATAATGACAAAACAGCAACTAATTCAATGTCTCAATTATCCGCGTAGCCATTATCAGCATATAGCAATTTTCGATCAAATCTTAAGAGCAATACAAGCATTAGTATCTCTATAAATAAGAACATTTTTAGTACGAAAAAATGGTTGTTCCAGCACCACCAGTAACTTGTTATTGATAATGATGAAGATGAAAAAGCAACTACTTCAATGTAGAATGCATTTCGTTTCTGATTATAATAGATTTTAAAGAGCAACAACAACAACAACAACAACGACAACAACAACAACAACAACAACAACAACAACAACAACCACGCTGAAAACTCATTACTAGAGCACAAGAGAAATCATTATCGGAGAGCAGCTCTGTTTACCGGTCTAGAACCTGTCTAGAACCAGAATTTTACTCGTGATTTTTTTCCAGTAATGATCCATCATCCCCACTCGTTCGGACCAGTAAAAATCGCCACACCACTCAACCGGGTCACTGACCAATCGGTATTGGAGCACGGCTTTGTTTACCGATCTTGCATTCTGTTTGAGATTTTTTCAGTAATGATCTATTTAGACATATGATCTATTTTGACATATGACGGCGCTGAATCATCAGTGACGGTCTCTAGCAAAAGTATCTCCATAAGTCCAATATTTCGGTATGAAAAAATATATGAATTGCCACCGTCACGATTTTAGTACCACATTTCAAATTACATAATTGCACACCTTTGATATTTTCCATAATACCGTCACTGCTATCATCTGTGCCATCATTTGACATATGACGGCGCTGAATCATCAGTGAGGGTCTCAAGCAAAAGTATCTCTATAAGTCCAATCTTTCGGTATGAAAGAATATATGAATTGCCACCGTCAGTATCTTGGCAGTGATATTAGTGACGTCAAAACAACAATTAGTTCAATGAAGTGACGGTCTCTAACGATACTAGCTTCATAAGTAGTAACGTTTTTTTATCATTTCGGTTTTTAACAAGATATCAAATTTGTGACATTTTGAATTGGGCAATAAGCTTTCTGATACTTTTAATCCCTATCCAATCAAACGGCTAAAATAGCTACTAGTTTATCGAGGCAAATGAAAAAGCTATATGACGATTTACTTTATTATGTCCATGGTTCCATCAAATGTTCCAACTCAAGTATCTCTGAGCCTTTCAACACCGTTCTTGTCATGCTATTTCTGTCACCGCACATCATCGTCAATATCAAAAAAGGGATAAAATGTAGCAGGAGTGAAATGTTGCAAAATATGTTAATTTTTACCTCACAAAAAGGCACCATTTCGACATCAATTTGACACTATTTTATGCAACTTAAAAGAAAGACTGTTGTGAAGTGTTAACCCTAGATGTTTACACTTCACAGCAATCTCTCTTTTAAGTTGCATATCCATGAAAAAATAGCGAAGGCTAAAAAAGTCCTCGGTAGCCTTAAACGTTTATCCCGGTATCTACCAACCAAAACGCTTGAATCAATTTACAAATCCTTCTCGTCTAATTTATATTTTCGCAAGCCTATGCAAAGCTAATTGATTTATATTTTACGCGTATAACTGGCGTATTCCGCCATTCCACTTAATTTTCGTCCAAATTCCGCTTTCGATCCGTCTTAAGCCTCCACAAAAGGGAGGGTAACACTAAATCCGTATTCCTCTTTTAAAATGGCTTCTACTTCGTAGAAGGGTCCATTATGCCATTCTACCACTATGAACACCCCCTATTACAGAGACTCAGTTAACATACAGTCTTTGACGAAGTGATAAATTCACCCGGAGGTCTTTATCAACAACATCAAATTCATGTTGTAAAAAATAACCTTATATGATGAGTATTTCAATGTTAATTTATTTCCTTATTACTTTTTAGCTGTCTTCTCATTTTACATTCACATGCGTCTGCAACCCTTTTTTTTTTTTTGCAATCACTCGTGTAACTTCTTCAAGTATTTTTTCATAGCTGATGCCGGATGATCTAACGGAATAACTTCGTGGGCCGTTATTTGACGTCAAAAAAAATATTGCATGAATTAACATAAATTAGCAAGATAGTTAGCGGAAATTACAGGCATAGGTAGGTAGATAGGCATGTGGGGTAGAAGCAATTGGAAATATGGCAACGTCTCTAATACCTGGCTGTTGTGGACACAGCATCACTTTTTTCATCATACCATTAGTAACAGTACACAACACAAGTGAAGTGCAATTTATTGTGGTGTGAAAAAATCATCAAAATGTTATTACCATCTGCATCAAAATCATGCTGTAATGTGAAAACCAAGAAAAGACATCCCCACTAACTTCTAATTTAAAGGAGGTTTTTATCATAGTCTTCATCTTATAAACTCCAATTCAAGTACATACGAATACTTAATCGCCTTTTTCCTTTTGCATTCGTGTATATTATTATCAGTACTACAAATGCATTCTGCTTTTCGATCATCACACATCGAAATCGGTATTGCTGCTGAAAATGACATTAGATGGTGATTTCAAAGCAGCCTTCCTGGAATCATGAGGTACTTTCAGTTTTACTAAAAGCATTCAAAAACTCGCGAAGTAATGAAAATTATGAATTCTTGTTTTAGTAACTGTTAGATGTTATCATGGTCTTTATGTGTACCAAGTATCAACAAAATCGGATTTTGCGGACAGGGGTAAAAGAGGATAACATTTTTTTGAGTGGACTTATGCGTCAAAGTTAGCCCCCAGTCTAAAGGTGTGTTTACACTATAAGGATTTTATCAATAGTATTTCAGGCCTGTTATTATAGTACGCCATGTTTTCGATAAGCGCCGATCATTACTTCACATTCTACATCCCGACCAAGTGCCTCGGTAATCACTTTCATTTTTGTCGGGGAAAAAACGTAACGTTGCAACATCTTCCGAGGTCTAAGATTGTCGGATAATTTTGGCCGTGGAAGAAATAAGCGACTAATCTTCGCCATGGAAAAATAATTTGTCATTTCTTTTCGGTATTTACTTAAAAATTTCAGGTGGGATAAACGTCATTGTTTATATTTTTGCAGGGGCAGTAATATTTTGCTGAGGAATTGGTTTTGTTAAAGAAATATGACCGGGGTTTGTGTAACTGACGGGGGAAGTCCTCGGTGATGCATTTTTTTTCGAGGATGTATCGATTCTATCTACATTAAAAAGGAGGCAATAATGTGACGGTACAATTAATTTCAAGTGCCTTAATCAAATCAAATGAGAATATCATATCTGTTTTGTGAGTTTGGTGGTATACCTCTAAAATTTCAATGTCTTTCCTTGCCATTTGTTTTTGTTTGAAAGTCATAAATGCAGTCTTTTGATTTGCAGACCATTACCGTTTCACCGTCAGCATTATCGATTCTACCAATAATGTCAACAATGTACCTGTGATGGTTCATTTAATTACAAGAGCCTTCATTTAAGCTTTTACTCAAGCAACTATGAAAATCTGAGCATCATATCTGTGTCGAGTATGCTGCATATCAAAAGAAATTTCCAACATTTTGTGCTGAATTCTAGTCTCCCACCAAGTATAATAGTGCACTAACTGATCTATGTAACCTGTTATTTCAGAACAATCAGTTATAATGATAAAGATTGATGCAACATTTCATTTCATTTCATCAACATTTCATCGACCTTGATGAAAACACGCTATGAAAATTCCATTTCTCAGCTTTCATCGACCTTGATGAAAACACGCTATGAAGATTCAACAGCAAGAACCATTTCTTGGTGTGGACAAATCATAACAAAGAACACTATCGGTATCTTGATATAGGTGATAATGGTGATATTATTGTGACGATTAGTTCAACTTAAACTGTTTATGTTTTCATCCGAGGAGCCAAACGCTATACTTCAACAACACACAGTATCTTTTTGGTGATAATGATAATGATATTCCCGTGATAATTAGTTCAACTCAAACTGTTTATGTTTTTACCCAAGCAGAGCCAAACACGATAATGGAACAAAAGGCACAAAAGCTCCATAAATAAACACGTTTCCGATATGAAAAAATGACCAAACACCAAGATCAGTATCTTGTTAATGATAATGCCAAAAAGAAAATGTGGTTCTGGTAACATCGGGTCTAACATGTAGGGTCGGTAGGTCGGATTTTTATTTTTTTTGTAAATATTTTTTTTATGTGTATTCTTTTTTTTTAAATGATATAAAGTAAGATAAACTAAGTAGAATTTTACTATGGTATTATATTATAACAGGTGGTAAAATTGGTGATTATAAAAAGATCCTTACGTCCGGT
>JAUKPT010000445.1:3155-20075 GCA_032273505.1 Nanomia bijuga
AAACAGTGATATATTTATCAGATGACGTCCCAGTAGTGACTGGTGGATATGTCACTCTGCCTCTGCCTATATCTGGACTTCGAATTATGTTTTGTTAATACACCACAACTTGGATTATTTGATTGCAAAACAAAATTTCCAGACACAGAATCTAAAATTGATAAAAAACTGACAAAAAGTATCGCCTAAATTATTGAAATTTTGAAAAATTATTGAAAATACCTTGAATATTGAAAATAATCGCACAGACAGTCAAATGATTTGTAACAAAATATTAACAAAATTCGCTTCGGCTGATTTGTACACACTTGAGAAAACTGTTGTATAAAACAGCATGAACAAATAAAACCAAGTATATCTAAACACATAAACGCGTGCAGAATTACAACTGCGTAAATATAAAACCATAAAAACAGACGACGATGTTACATTAAAAATAACTAAAAAATACATCGAACAACATAACTAGATGAAAATAAACTTGAGCTAAACCTAATCGAATAACACCACATGCGTTCAAGATGTATATATTTCATTACAGTTTATCTGAACGAGCTACCACGAAGAAAATGCATCTGAAGTGAAATCAAACTATCTATAAATACGAGAGTTACCTAATAGCTTTACCCATGGGTATAATAATATTGCATGATTAAGTAAAAGATAAACACAAGATATTTCAATCGACAGAGTTAACAGTTAAAAAGCGTCGCAACGTCATTCCCATTCATTAGAACAATATAATAAGTTATTAAAGTAAATAAAAAGTATTATTTTAAATACTTATTATATTGATACCCCACCTCGTGGTTCTGATTTCTTTCAATGATATTCGTTCGAGCATTTAAAAGGACAATTACAATACATGTGCTATTACTTAAATTTGTTTACAGAATTATGCATGTTGATTGGTAGTTTTTTTCGCGCTCTTTTCTTTTAAAGATGGCGGATTTGATTTAACCCTATTCTTTTTATATACGTTAGTCATCATGGGGGGTTAAAAACTAAAATTAGTTGATAATTATAGTTTAACCTCTCCACATTTTAGGTTTTATGGTTATCTTTATTTGTATTTCATTTAATTAGATGCGACCGACCTACAACATTTTGCAATAAGGATAGAAAAACAGAAAAAATAACCATCAGAAAATCCAAGACATCACGTAGAAAAACAGATTATTATCCTATTATAAGCTTTTTAATGCATTTCTTTATTTCCAATTTAGAAACTTATGGGACGGAATTAGTTAGGTTTATAGGTTTTTAGATATCCTCTCAACTTTGATTTTTCTATTCTACCGTCTGTTTTAATAAAAACGAAACAGATGTACTTCAAAAGAATACAATTGACCGAGGGGTAAATCACTCTTCCCAAAAGTGTTAAGTTAAAACAATAGAATTTTCATGAGATTTCTAAAATCTCAATAGGAATTCGAGTCAAGGTGTACGAGAGTTTTCAATTTACCCCTCACAAGTGACAAGCTTAAAAGAAAAGAAAACACATGAAGAGAAGAGGAAGAGATTATTTAAAACTGTTGAAAGGGCTTTCTCTGCGATGGGAGTTAACTTTCCAGAACATCAAATAAAGAACATCAAAGTTTTTCTTCACTGTTTCGTTACCAACCGTAACAACCATTGTTGTCTTAATTCTTCCGTTTTAGGATGTGAAATAATATAAATTGCTCATTTATTCCCTATTTTGTAAATTTTGCTTATTATTTATCCCTCGGGAGGCACGGTTGGACAACTGACTTGATTTTGAAAATTCGTCCCTTGGTTCTTGAACATCACGTTTAAAGTAGCTCGTGACTAGGCCAAAAGTTGGTACTTACACATTGGTATTGTAAAAGCCACCTGATGGCTATCTCCAAACCCATCAGGTACGTAAAAAAAATCATAATTATTCACCGGGTAGGTCAAAAATTCAGAATTATCCACCGGCAGGACCTCCGGGCAACTTTCGCTCGGCAGTTCGCAGCTCGCTTGGCATTTCCATGAAGTCAAGATGCAAAATAATATGAGCAATAATATTTCACAAATATCAATTGCCTTTCAGTGTGAATTAAGATAAAAGATATTTGCATCGAGTTAAAGAAAATAAGTTACTGACGTTCATTATAAGGCTTGTTAAAAGTCCTTGTTTATACACACATTCTAATTGCCAGAAGTCCCTATGTCCAAAAAACCTTTCATTGAATTTGACTTAACACGACTTGAATGACCTAAAGCAGGTCAGTCTATTTCAATCTACTTTTACTCAAAAGAATATGATACACTGCGTGAAAGTGGCGATAACTTAAGTATTGAATAGGGCTAAACCGGATATTTTAATTAGTCTTGTCTGGTTTACGACTAGTCAAATCGTTAGTGCCACTTGATCTTATCTAGGGTTGCACCAAATAGTTGTTTCGAAAAAATTAAGCTGGACCCCTCCCCCCCCCCCCCACACACACACACGCCTTGAAACAGTTGTAGCATGTGCGAATTCCTTTTTTTCCTGTTTCCGCATGACCTATTGAATAGGCCACAGTTACCCCGTTGAAGCGGAATCTGCCTCTGACTATGTTCAGGGGCCTCCAACAAACTTCTATTTTGTGAACTTAAAGGACTAATGAGGGCCCTCTTCATAACAGAAGGGCCCTTGCTCTAGTGGATAAGGCCTCTGAAACGCCAGCCCCCCCAGAAAAAAATGTGTCGTCGCCCCTGGTTTGGTGGTTCTTACGCTAAAGGTTGACGTGGAGTTGTACTGGTGACTTATGCAATTGCATAAGATGCCAAAAGATCGTCAATAGCCCTTTCTAAAGTATTTGAGACATAGATTAAACGTCCATAGTTTGGGAGGGTTATTTGTATAGCGTCTGGCGTCCAAACGTTGCCTGAAGATTTTGGCGTCCAGAGGAAATATTTACTGCGAAAAATTTAGCGTCGGGGCGTTCTGGGTACCCCTATAAACCCCATCGTTATGCAAATAAGTCATCGAAATAATCGATCAAACCCTCTTCTACTACTACTAATAATAATATATATCTCGAGAAGCTATGATAAACAAGTAACCAAGGCCTTGAAACCTTGGCAACTTGGCTCATTTAAACCTTGCATCTATCTATTCAAACAAGCTAAGGTTGAAGCCGAGGTGTTAATAAGCTTATCACAATCAAGGGAAAACTAGACTTCAATTAGGAAAAAGGATGTTCTGCTTGTTATGGAGAGGCGCATTTAAATCTCATAATTGACTTTTAGCACAAAAGGGCAATGACTGATTTAAAGATTAGCAAAAATAAACATTTGCTGACGAAGCCTGTGTCATACTAATCACTAAGACCGGAAATCTATCAACTAATTCTTTTCAAACTTGTCTCCACATTTGATTTTAAATAAATGCAAAATTGCAAAAATGTCAATTTCAGATTGTATCTCAGATACTATTCAGATTGCTAAACTCTTCAAAAATTGTTTGATTAAACTCTCATTAACTAAATTAAAAGTAATCAAATGTTTGCATAATTGATTTGATTAAGAAAAGTTGCATCGCTCTATGTACGGACTTTGATCCCTAAAGATCCCTTAATCGGGCCATTAGCAATGCATTAAGTCAAATTTCTGTACTATTTTGTTTTCAAATGTGATTTAATGTATAATTGCAAATTCCAGCCCATAATATTCGTCATATGAAAGTATTATCGCTCATCTAATGTAATCAGAACTAGAATATATGAGAATGTTCGCTGTCTATCTCATTTGATGTATTATATCCGAGTGCTGTCATCGGGATATTTATGTAAACAAAATTGTATTTGATTCTATAATAGTACAATGCTCTATATAAATATCCGAAAAGTTAATTTAAAACTAAAAATGGGCACATTTTTACCCTTTTACCCCCGTTTTGACCCCTAAAGATACCTAAATTTGGCCATTAGCAATAGTTTCTGTTAAATTTCTGTACTATTTTGTTTTCAAATGTGATTTAATGTATAAATGCAAATTTCCATCTCATAATATTCGTCATATGAAAGTATTATCGCTCATCTAATGTAATAAGAACTAGAATATATGAGAATGTTCGCTTTCTATCTCATTTGATGTATTATATCCGAGTGTTTTCATCGGGATATTTATGTAAACAAAATTGTATTTGATTCTATAAGAGAACAATGCTCTATATAAATACCCGAAAAGTTAATTTAAAACTTTGACCCCTAAAGATACCTAAATTGGACCATTAGCAATAGTTTACGTCAAATTTCTGTACTATTTTGTTTTCGAATGTGATTTAATGTATAATTGCAAATTTCCAGCTCATAATATTCATTTTTCTAGAAATGGGCACATTTTGACCCTTTTGACCCCCGTTTTGACCCAAAGACTCCTAAATTGGACCATTGACAGCTATTTTTCTCAAATTTGTGTACCATTCAGTTTCCAAATGTGATTTAATGTATAAATATAATACTTTGGATTTTGTTTTAGCCAAGTTCGTCTCCTTTTACTTAATATATTGTGCAAAACAGTCATTTCCCCTCTATTTTACGTGATTTTTGGTCCAAAAAACGTGTTTTTGGGACCCTAGATTAGTTTTAAGTCCATTTTAATATTTGATATTACACATTATGGCAGTCTGAAATGTATTTCTGAAATTTTGAACACCTCCCAATCGTTTCTATTGGTATTTTTCCTCACATAAATGTAATTGATTGGAGGTTTTAAAATTTTGGGCATGCTGGCTGGAATGCCTCCCAGGGGATTTAATTTTTGGATTTTTTTACTTGCAGGTCAGATAAAGAACATTTCATTTTTTAGTGAAAAAATGAAACGACTTCATCTTCTCTTATCGTTCTTCACTTTTTTTTACGAAGTTTCCCGTCCGTGATTCTAGTAGTCCGTGCTCTAAGTAATCTCATCCATACCATACGCGCATGACAAAAGGCATTTAATTGTTTTTGTAATTTTTTTTTAATGTGTCGGGGATTGAGCAGTTAGTTGTATTTTTTTCAAGATTGGATCTGTGTATAAAACAAACTAAGCAAGACTAAAAATATTAACTTTCAACAGATATATATATATATTAGTAAAGAATATGAATATCATTTATTTGCAGAGAACAGAATACAAAAAAGTGTGCATAACCCTTCTCTTACCATTTTCTTTTCCCGATACTACTCTATATTCGACATCTAAACAGTGAAGTAATTTTGACTAGAACATACCCATCACCTTCTCATACAAGCACCTACTACCAGTATTAATACCTATCATAAAATAATCGTCTTCATTTATATACTTTTTTCCCTGGCAAAATCTAATTGACTAAATCCAGTTGTTGATTTTATATTTGCTTTGGGAGGATATCAAAAATATATTTCCGTAAGGGTTAATGTTTGCGGTTGGTTATCTTGATGAACTCGTGAACATTTGATCAATTTCCTCGTTTTGCCATGTCAGAAGTTAGCGTCTCTCAAATTCCAGACAAGGAATCACGCATCTCTGCGTGCTACTAAGGATTGTGTGGTATGGTTTATGCTTCATACGAAAGATTGTTCATACACAATAACAAAAAAGTTAAATGAAAGGAAGTGAGTTTAAATAATCACAAGCAAGAGGTGAACTTTATTCTATTTATTCTTTAATCTGATATATACAGGGGATATTGAGTAAGGGAGTGAGTAAACTTGATGTGATCAGTTTCTTCATTTGGTTATTTCAGAGGCTGTCCCTCTAAAATTCCAGAAAAGTAATCACGAAGATGCAAGACAATGTTTTTTTGATTCTGTGTGGCATCAAAGAATTCTGTTCGTGAATAATGTGAATGAACCGTAATGCCAAAGCTGTTAGTATATAACTTTAAGAGAATTAACTTGCTTCTTGGAAAAGGGAGAGACAAGAAATATCAATACAAGTCAAAATTCATTATATACTGGTAACCCTGTATCATTCATCATTCATTATGGGGGTACTTGGGCTTGGTTTTTGTTATTATCATGAAATAAAATTGTAATGATCACATAGAATTACTATTTATTCAATGTTAATCAAGTACCACTTTATGTAACCGAGATTTTTTATCTTTTCGAGCGATTGAGAGATCTTCGAGGAGATAGTGTAGAACAAAGTAATTTAGTGGTACTGCACTTATTTCTTATATCACTCTGCGCAATTGCTAGTATTTAATAATGTGAGTTGAAAAAAATTGTTTTGCTTATCGATAAAGAAGGACACTACAGTAGTTGATTGATGACAAATCACGACAAATTTAAGATTTAAGACAATTGAAATCCATTGCAAAAGATGTTTACCTTTTAGAGCTTGTGGAAAGATTAACATTAACAGTACATGTTCTGTATTTTTAACCAAGGTCTTTTTTCAATACATCCAATATTACTAGGAACCGTAATAATCGAGTAATAATAACTTAATTCTAATTTAGTACAGTCAGAATATCTGGTTTATCCAACCACGCAGTCCGTAGTTCACAAACCACTTTCAAGTATTGTGTCCCAAACATTGTTATTCAAACCAACATCTTTAAGTCCAAGCACTTTTCTAATTAATGATAACAGTACTTACTGTCAATTCGTTGCAAAGTTGAATTAGTTCATAAATTTGTTCAAAGGACTGTAACCGTGTACTCAGTGAATTATACATAAAATGTCATTTTTGTGGGTAATGTTGTTTATCATTACATCATAGATATTAATAAATGTCCCTCCAAACTTATAGTATTGAGATAACAGGTGCCTACATTACCAAAATTTTTGATTTATTTAAATTTCTTTCCAACGATATTTTGCAATTCAATTCAAAACAAAATTACCGATCTTGTAAAAATGAGGCTCACCCCCCTCCCCCGAACTTTTTTTCCTACTATTTTTTTATTTTGATTGATATGATAAATATGATAAAGTGAGATCATGGCCCACTATATTTATATAGTGGGCCATGGTGAGATATAACATGATATAACAAGATATAACAAGACACCTAAAAGTATGGGAAATTACATTTCCAGTAGTTTAGAAGGCTAAAAATCAAAAGAGAGATGTAAATATGATATTAACAACAATATTTTTACAAGTAAATTTAAACACGAGTAATAAGTAAATATTAAAAGCATATAGTCATTGAAATTTCAGTCAATTTCATACTAACAACTTTGATGTACGTGTTACACCTTGAACATTCCAACACCAACTTATTCAGAAAAGTTCGACGTTTTATATATTCCCAAAATCAGTAAAGACACTCCCTATGCACCCAATGAAGATCCGTGTAGATGTGAGTTAAGAACTCCTTATTTACCTCAAAGGGTCCAACATTGGTCTAACAGAAATCCATCTTTCGATACCGCCTTTTGTCTTTTTATCAGGCAATGTGCAATGTACTTTTAGAAGTTCCTCCCTAATACGACTTTGACTGACCTAAGTCACGATGAATTGGATATATGTGAAGGTCAAAAGTTATATAATAAAGCGAACGTCAAGTTGTATATTTGACCTTGCTCACTACATAGATGTAAACAAAGCAAAATTCCAGTTGAGTGTAGCAGGTAACAGCCGATTCTAAGTGAAATCGCAACGGTATACATTTGTGTAGATGGATAGGTAAAAATGTGTCCTGTACTTCCTGGAATTACCTGGATAATCAGCGTTCCAAAATGGGCTCGGAATGAATAATTATTGCACTGTACACAGTACAATGTACCATGTACATAAAGATAACCAGTGTCCGGAAAAATTGTTTTTATCTTACTAGCACCATGGCCAACTATATGCATGTATATAGTTGGCCATGCTAGCACAGAATTTTCTTCTTTCATCTGGGTCAAATTTTGACTTAAAAAACTTCAACAAATGGACAAATGTCGATAATAGAATCGTTTCATTTAATTTATTAAAAAGAATCTTATGGACCATGATCTTTTTTATTTTTTTATTTTATTTTTTTAATGGATTGGCTCAACCTTCTTGTACTCATATCATCATGGTACCGAACTTTACAGAAAAGTCGGTCATATTGGTGCAAATACATCATGGCTGCATAATGATTCAATTCCTTACAGGTGGTTCACATATTGAGGACAACATGCTTTTTTGTTATTCCCAAATGAGTCGTGGCACCACCAAGTCCTTAATTTATGGTTGTCTAAATAATAATTTTCTTCATATTTGTATTTCAAAGAAAGGACCTGTTCATTTCCATAGTTCTCAAAATAAATTTAGCATGCACAACCCAATCTGATTTCTCCAATTTTGCAATCATGCTTGTTTTTAGTCGGGTCTCGAGCCGATAAAAAAAACAATGAAAACACATTCAGCATTTATTTTAACCTATCGTTAACTGCATGTTTTACGCGTTGCCACATAATCAGGTGAAAATGAGATACAAAAATAGACCAGCGGCCGTGAGCTAAGATTCGACATAGCGGGTAACTACATGGTTCGATTTTCTTTTCAATTAACCGGTGATTGGGATGAAAATGAAGCTTTCGGCCATTATTAGCCTTAATTAGTCTAATTTTGGTACATTTCAGTAAAAAAATTTTTTCAAATGTACAAACCTAAAAACGAATTTAAATGGCTTTAATTGGGCATGAAAGGTAAAGATCTATTCCTTTGTAATTTCGCCGATTTCAATCTCAATTATACCGGGAAATACAAATCCAAACAGTAACGGTTTTGAAAAGTCTATGATGCCACGATCTCCGATTGTTACTTAATGGTGATCTCAACTACTCATACTGGTCACTAAGTGGAATTTTCTTTTCAAAAACATCGATCATATCGAAATTTATCGATATTTATCGATCGTATGTCAATTACACTCAGGGAGGGAGATGGGGATGTGAGGTCGATCGAATTTTATCTATATTTATCGATTATCGTTAATTACACCCAGTGAGGGAAAAAGGAGTATGAGATCGATCAATATCGATCAAAATCTATCGATATTTATCGATAAGTGTCAATTACACTCAGGGAGGGAGGTGGGGGTATGAGTTAGGGGTGTGAATTCATTGATAGAACTCATTGCATTGACTTCTTGTATATTTCTATAAATATAGATATCGATAACTGCTCGCCTTGAGCTACCTTATATTCTGTAGGTTGTGCGACAGCACTCTATTGTCCTTTTCATAGTCTTTATTTTTCAAGTCTTTATTTTTCTTCCAAATGTAGAAGTGAGTCCAGTATTTCTATATTCGGTTTTGATAAAACAGCTACATGCAGTACATTGTGTTTTCTCAATACTGATAGTCCTAAAATGAGTTCATTGGCACCTTCTTCATCCGCAATTGTTCATTTTCAAATGGGTCCGGAATATCAATCAAATGCTTTTATTCTTCAGCGTTATAGAATTTGATTGGTTATAAGTGGATCACGAGAGCTTCAGTGTTCGCGTACATTCTTGTGATTTTCTCGAAGGTTCACGGGAAACAAAAATGGCAATGATGTTTGTCATGAACCTGTTTGGTTCATATTTGGTCACGAGTTTTTGATTTTCTTCTAGAATATTCTGTGTAAATTTCGACGTATAATTTGAATGAAGAAAGCAATTTCATTTTTGAAAAGAAAGAAACGAATTTACAGCTCGAATGTTCATTCCTCTGACCAAGTATATTAAGTTCTTGGTACGATAATTGACTTTCGAGTTGGATTAAATTAATCTTTCCTGTTAAGTTCGTTAATCATAAATAGATCGTAGACTTGATTGATTAAAAGTGCGTGGGGTCTTTCTGTTGGTGGAGTGGCGGGTTGTACACTTTTCTTCTGGGCGGGATACAGAATAGAAGTCATTTTAAGCAGAACGGCGGAATCGGCTTTCCTGGAACCCTGCTTTGATTTATCAATTCAAAGCTTCAATACTAAATGATAGATATCTATTAACTAAAATATCCCAGGCTGGAATCCATGTAGTTATTGCGCCAGAGGTGCCAATATATCAGTTTCGGCTGTGCCGAGCGTATTAAATGATACAAATTCTAGATAGTTGTTTGGGCCAGTCTATCTTTAAGAATCTGCGTCAGAGGTGCATTCTGGCTATCGTAAAGCATGCGCCAGAAGTTGAAATATCAAGTGCTTGCCTGCGCCGGATATCTCCGGCGCGGGCTACATGGATTCCTGCCTGGCCTTTATAGTGAGTGAATAACCCATTGCCTATCTCTACTCTGGGGTGTTGTTTTTTCTGCTGATGTGAAAAGCTTTCCGAACACGACAAATAAGCAAAACTAGGCTATATAGAATCAACCTTATAGGAAAGATACTTCCTGGGAACGTAGTCTGTTTTAGGATATACACAAATAAATACCACTTCAAATAATAACCCTATCTCGGTAAAAAGGTAAAAAGACTTTCAAACACGAAAAATATGTAAAACTAGAAAATCTTTGGTATATAGAATTACCCTTCCCTCCCCTACCTCTTCCGCAGGCCCGAATTGTCATTGAATATAAACAGACCATTTCTAGGATGCTTGTAATATGCTATAAACATGTATTTTTATTCAGTTACGAGTTACGTCACTAACCTTAACGTTTGGTACCGCCAAAATGGTGGCTGCGGTAGCTTAAGTATTATTGGACAATTGATTACCCTTGAGAGCGCATAATAACCAGAAAGGCATTTATTTTACAAAACTTTTTGCACGTTTTGAACATTAAATTTAATGGATCTCTGAGGTTTTTAAAAGTCATTTAAGAGATGTCCAAGTCTCTCACAAAACTGATTATATTCACATTAAAGCTTTTAAAAATGAGTATTATCTGTGATGTTTGACTGTTTGTATTATTGATTGTTATTAAAGAGCCTATCGGACCCCAAAACCCCTTTTTTTAGCCCTTTCGTTACAATAACCCGCCCATATAAGTTGACTTTGAGTTGGAAATGGCTAATTTTATCATAAATTACTATAATCAATCAACTAACGTGGCAAATGGCAGCTAAAACCTTGTTTTTTACTATATTCCCTAATATGGTAAAAAAATAACGTATCACATGTTTGCCCCACTGGAGCCCCTTTGTCGAAGTTTTCAAATTTCACAATTATTTATCGGTCAAGCCAAAGCTTTCATAACTAGAACTTAAAAGCATTCACCGTTCAGAAATGAGAGCAAAAAGAAAAGTTGGGCCTATAACCATTTTACCGTGAAATAAGAGTTTCCTGTCCGTGTTTTCTAGCAGTCCGTGTAAAGTTATATGCTCTTAAAGAAGTCGCCAAGGGACTACATTTTTACTAGGTGGACTAATATTTTCTGCCGACCTAAGTGGAATTTGTTTTTAAAAAGTGAATAAGTGATTAGGTCAAAAAATTAGTCGGCAAAAAGTAACTAATTTTGGCTAATATTTGCCGACTTTAAGAAGCCGCGAGAGGCCATCGTTACTCATTTCTGTTCATTCTGTTCTTCTCCTAGCAAACCCATAGCTACACTCCTGGAATATAAATGGCTACTAGTTTATCGTCATGGTAATACAAGAACAAGTGTAAACAAAAGTCGATTTATTTGTCGATCTTTACAGAACAACTTGAGACAAGCTACAAGACATCTCTTTAGGAGTCATCTAAAACCTTTGTCTAATTTAGGTTATTGGTTGGTTAAATATTATATCATCAAGATTCTGGTTGGTTCACAAAACATAAAGTTAACAGGCCTTTATAGGTCACGCATGTTTCATTATCAACAATTTGATTTAGACAGGGACCTAGAATTTATATGTCTTTAGTGAGCCAAAAATATAAAATGTTATTTCTTCTTTCTTAAATGTTGGAAATCTTTTGCGCTTTTGCTTGAGACTCAATGTGTATAGTTTTCAGTATAGATCTTAGCCGAAATTTGTTCTTATTTCTTCTAACAAAATTTCATCCTATACTGCACGCTTTTTTAAGAATATACTTGATGAGAATATCCAAGATTTGACAAAAAGTTAACAATATGCTAATATTCATTTTTTTCTTTTTTGGTTGTTTTTCTTAATACAGAATTTGGTGAAAAAAAGACTAAAAATTGAATTAAAATCAAAAATGTAGGGCATGATTTTTGATTATACTAAGAACAAATTAGGAGGAAAACACTTTTCTTATTTACACGTTGAGCACAGGCGATCTCAGAAATGGCCAAAATCGCCTTTGATGAAAAAGGAAAAGCTGAACTTCGCAGTGACATTTGGGCACTGCCTTAACTTCCTCAAAATACAACGAAAATTACGATTCCGCTACTATATTTTGCCGAAAACGTTAGCAAAAGGCTTAAAAATGAGATCTCTGGTCAAAAGCGACCCCTTAGACAAGTATACTCGTCCATCGTGCTCAACGTGTTCTTCTTTTTTATTTGGCGGGTCGCTAATACATGCGCAGGTCACTATTCCGTTGGCTCAGCAACCATTTCTATAGGTTGTTTAGAAAAACAGATGTCTACCAGTCAGCCATAGCAACCCAATTATAGGTACAAACAAACGCGCGATTTTTTCCAAGCTTATTCATCCGTATTGTCTGTTCACACATCGAAAAGGGAATGCCTCAAACCACAATGATCGCGCGGAAAAATATTCTTCATTTTTTTCCTCTCTCTCTTTCGTCTATTCATAAATATTATTGATGATTATGGCGGTAAAGGCAAATTGTATAAAGTATTCAATCATCACTAAGCTGGATTAAACAATCACTGGCAGCTTATGAATACTAAAGTGGTTTTCATATTGAAATGTTTCGATTTGTTTTGAGCATTTGATGTTTTTCACTCGTTTAGAAAGGTTTGATTTAAGCGTTCTTCTCTTGTAATTAAAGCATAATTGTTTCTGAAAAATGGATTAGCTATAATAGTATACTCTTTTTTTAAGAAACAATCTCGTATATTCTAAAGAAAAAACAATTATACGAGGACTTTTACAACGGAAAGAAAAATATGAAATGTACTGATGGTTATGTCAGATACCTTAAAACAAACATATTAATCCACCATTATGTACGCCATTTTGAAAGTGTAGGTCTTTCGTCTTGTGTGCGTTGAGTTGTGATGACAACAGGTGTTCGTATTCACCTCTCAACGTAATGTCTTGAATGACGTTTGTGTGTGTGTGTGAATCTGGATTAAGGAACAAGAGAAAGTTATTAAGTACACTTAAGAATTCACATTGATGTAATGAAAATGAAAAAATACATGCATGACGAAGATAAAGAATTAATAAACAAAGGGATTAGAACAAAACAGCATCAAACGATTTAGAGTGCTCGCGCGTGTGAAAGCAGGGACAATATCTAGTCTAGACTAGATTTAAATGAAAAAGACTGCAGAAGAATAACTGAACATTTGGATGAGTTGTTTAAGAAATTACTTTTTTTAACAACAGTACGAATCTTTAGAAATATTAAATGTGATATTGTGAGAAGAAAATATTTAGTGATAAATTATTTTTTTGGTCTCATTGTCTCATTGTTTACAAGTACATTTGAAGTTGGTTATCTTTTAATCTGGTATGGGATTATAATTCTCAAGAAGAAGAAGAAGAAGAAGAAGAAGAAGAAGAATTATATGTGCATATACCTTAATATTAATTCATAGAGGTATGTAAATTAATTGCAAATGATTTTCAAAATGCTATAAAAAGTTGTGTGTTTCTTATGTCTGCTGGAAATTCAATTGGACTCTTATTGTTTTCTAGGAAACCCGTACACCACTTCGGGAAGCGTTTTGCGCTTTCCAACCCCTTTATGACAGATGGAAGCATGACCGGTGGTCATATTCGTTTAGAAATGGATTTAGTTAGTAACCTTATCGAAAACGGGTCAACAGGGGAGGACCCAAACGATCTCCATATGATAGATTTGTGTAAAGACATTATGATTCACGAGCGTGACAAAAACTCGGCGTACACACGAGTTCTTACCGAACAGATCGTATACCTGAAATCCGAGCTTTCTCGTAAACAAACGACGATTGAAACTCTATTGAAATTACTCATGCAAAAAGATGAGCTGCAAAGCGGCGATTTCGATATTGAACGTATAAAAGAACTATTTGAAAACGATGGACATTTGTTGTTGAAGAATAAAAAAAATGACGAAAATAATAATGGCGGTAGAACAAATAGTAAGACTGGTAATTTTTTGAATGGTAACGATAGAAACAATCACGTGATTAGCGAGCAGGAACACGTGAATAATATGATCAACTCGTTCAGAAATAATGAAGAAGATGAATCGGAGAGGACTATAGCCGTTAAACCGAGACAAGGGTATAAAATAATATCAACTAATATAGGAGAATTCTGAAATAGGGTTTAGTTTTAGGTTTAGTTTTCCTCCCTCACTTGCTATCTTTTTGTAAATATCCAAATATCCAAATATCCAAATATCCAAATATCCAAATATGGCAAAATGTATACACACAATTTTAGTGCTGGGTCATCTTCCAGCTTTCATCATTCAATTTACCATAGCTTTACAAAACGATATAGACATAAGTTTAATCTTTCGGTTTTTGTCGCAGGGGTAAGCATCATAACAAGTTATTTATGATATATGCGTTTAATTGAATTCCAAAAAGCAGGGATCGGCAAAGTATTCAAATACAATTTTTTATTTCATGTTATTGTCTTTCTCGTATGTAAGAAGTATAACAAAACTCTTCTTCTGTTGCACAGTGTAGACTTCACACCTAGATAATTTGCAATCTGAACATTATTTACACTTGCCTGCTAAATCATTAGGTCTCTTCAGACTCATCTCTAAAACCAAGTTGATTAAAAAAATAAAACCGTTTCTGTGTTATTTCATTCTTTAACGTGATAAAATAAAAGTTTTTTAAAAAGATTTCTTTGACGAGTGTTTAGGCCCCTCCATGGCTATAAAAGGAGAGGAAGGGATTTTAAATGGCTCCATGGTTTGCGTAAAATTAGTTTTCTTTATCTTATATATAGTTTAAGGGAACTTAGTGTTTCTCGCAGCAATGTCTGCGCCCCTCCTTACCATCACAATTCTAGTGCTTGGTCCTACATATTGCCTGCTTGAAACTGCGTTAAAGAATGGACTAGTTACTATTGATGGTTTAGCGGACAAAATGACCATTTAAATAAATGCCTTTACATAAAAGTCGCAGAAGCGATTTCGGAGCGTACTTTTGTATTGAATATGATACTAATGAAATAATCAGGTATTATTAAAATTCGTGATAGATAAACTTGTCAAAGTTTAATCCCACACATGAAAAAGCTTTACTAGATTTCTACGCGATTTTGGCAGGCAACATGTAAACAAATGAAAATCGTCTCTAATAAAAATGTAGATGATTTTGTAGTTTTTGTATCATGATATATTCTTTTCAGATTTTTCTCAACATCCATTAAATCGAAGGCTCTCTTGCGATTTCGAAATAACAGGAGTTCTTTTTTGGGCCATCGAACGGCAAATTTCGCCGAGTGACCAGATGGCATTGGTATCAGAGCTCGCCAACTTGTTCTACTTTCCCAATCCGTCTCACTGACAATTAGCAGTAATTGCGTTCTTGTCGCAACTTCGGGAATACCCGAGTGAGCATGAGTTAAGGATAATTCGTGTAACAACGTAATTAAGTTTCGCTTTGAATACCAATGATCAGTTTTCGACTTTAAAACTTGTGGTGCATAGTAAAACATAAAAACACCGTCATTTATAACGGCCGATCAAAGATCAAAGTGTAAAAAAAAAGATAATATGAGTGGGAGAAATTCGTTCTTGTCAATCAGTATTGGAAAGATTCCATTTTGATCGGAAGAAAATTACTTCTATCGATCAGTCTTATTGGGAAGCTACAATTTGGTATAATTGACCTTGAAGAAGAAGAATTCTGTGATATTTAATCAAAAGCCATTTTCAGATCAAACAGTTTTTGCAACAGTGTACATGTGTAGAATTGTAAGGTAAATGGCGGGGAAGTCAGTACTGCTCGAGTTTGACCCCAACACGCTTTGAACTCACGAGAAAGCGAACAATATGCAAAAAACAGAATAGAAAATGAAAAAGGGGGATATGAATAATAAAGAAGTAGAAGAGTGCCACGAGCAATTATAGAAAAGATCTTTTATGATAAAGTTTCTTATATTTGAAGCAAGTGTCTGCTGATTGGTTGAATATTACATGATCAAAAACTTGATAGTTCATGTTCTCTTTCTGACATTTTTAAAATATCCAATCAATATCCACATAATAAAAGCAAACTCAGGGGTGAATCCAGAGGGAGGTAAAAGGGGCTTACACCCTAGTTAGATTCTAATGCCTTCTTTTCAATCTTTTCTTATTTGAATTTTTTCATTGAAAATTCTCCCACGTTTCGCTTTTTCTCCCTGGCAGAAATATTTCTTGGTCCGCCCCTAAAAGCTAAACGAAAAAATATAAAGATTAAAATATCATACATAAAGAATATTGTAGAAATAAAGTCCGGATGGGTTAAGACCTATGTACTAAGCCTCTGCAAACCGAATGAACCAGTTCTACAGGATGTAGGGTTTTTTGCCCATGAATGTAATTTTTCTCAATACAGGGTCATCTGCATACTTTACAATTACAATTCGTCTGTTGATACACGAAGACCATGATCATGTTAAAAGATGCAATTCGAGTGAATACTCATCCTGTCCACATCATTATGACGAAGTATATAGTAGTAGCATTCCTGAGGACAATTTTAGACGAAACGTTAGAAATATTCTTGTTTTGTCCTTCTTTATCAAACTATAACTTTTTATACATATCTGAGACCAAGATGTATAAAAGGCATATAATGCAGAGGAAATTAAACTTTGACGTATCATCTGTTATTCTTTTATCGCCATGTTTACGAACGGAAATAAACGAATTAAAATATATATATATACTTTTTTTTTTTATTGAGTCGAAAGAAAAGAAATTAATTTGTCGTAACTAATAGTTTCATGTTTCCAATCATCAGACGACTGA
>JAUKPT010000446.1:0-20056 GCA_032273505.1 Nanomia bijuga
TTACTGTACTTGGTAATACTTTAAAGGAACCAAATTTCGCGGGAACTAAATTTCGCGGATTTCACGTTGACGGGGGTTCTCCGCGAAATTAATTCCCGCAAAATGAAGTTATTGGTCATCCGCGAAATTGGTCGACAGGTTATGCAAGGTAGAAAGAACTATACTATTCGAGGAAATAGCTCGTATCTATTCCAGCTTTAAGGCAATTCCTGATGATAAATCGAAGTTCATCTTCTTAATGACACAAGAAAAGATTTTGATGTAACAAAAATGATAGCACTTTTTCTCAAAAAATATTTTGACACTAGGAGCTCTATCTAAAACCAGATTTTACTGCCAAATTATACTTTAATTAAGTTTACATATACAATGCCCTTGCTTTGTTTTTTAGTTGTTTTTATTTGTTGTTTGCAACTGTTGATATTACTTGAGTTTACTCATTGATAATAGACAATCCCTTTAGACTGGTTAATAATAATAAAAGTCTAGAAAATTCTACCAAATGCCAATGAATGGAATGACAGTAACTTTCTCTTTGCTCTTACGGAAACACAGAAAGTCAATGAAAACAACTTAACAGACGTCAGACGTTTTACGCAAATCAAAGTCACACTTCATAAAGTACGTTAGCGATCGACATGATAACAATGTGTAGAAAGTTTCGCACTTTATAAATAAAGGAGAAAGTTATATTATCTTATGCTGAACAATGATTAAGCGTTTAGGAACCGAAAGTTGGATGAGACAAGATTCAAATTCAAACATGTGACTTGTGACTTGCCTGGAAGTGACCAATGACATCACTCCAAATAATCAAAGTTATTTTAAGTCAACCAATTAGGTTCTTGATAATGTCATTTTGAAACAATGAAATGAGAAATATGAAGATGATTTGCATACGATCCTTTAAGTTTCACGAACAAGGGATTTTTTTAGTTCCTTTTTATTTGATACCACGAGCTTAACTATTTTTTATTTTCCATTATATCTTTTTATAACTTTTTGAAGGTTTTTTCATGATTCTTTTAATTTGTGTACGGCAGATACGATTTAAACATCAAAAATGGACTAGGAAAATATTGATCTAACCAAAGTAGATCCAAGTTCAATCATGAAACAATTTCCTTTTACTAGTTTCAATTCCGTGGTATTATTTTCCCATGAGCGAAAATACTGCTTTATTTGTTCCAATTATACGTGTTGTTCTTGGAAAATGTTTATTGATTATGCGTTTAGGAATCGATGGTGACTCCGTACAATTAAATATGATCTAAGCTAGTTAATGAGTTTACGACTACGTCTCTTCTAAAATTCGACGAAATAACAATAATTTCATCGCTACCAGCTTTGTGGCCAATACTATTTTTTCTCATTAGTGAACGTTTTTCTGGAGTATAGAAAAAAAGGTACTGGGTCGAGGTTCATTTGATATACTGCATTTTGTACTTACAGTTAATAAAGGAGAAAATCATGCTTTGTGTTTTTTCAATCCCTCTGTTTGAATGACATCTCTAAGTTCCTATTAAAACCGAAGTCCAAAAGAAGTTTCAAAGTTAAAATCATATAATGTTAGTATTGAAGCATGCCAAGTTTAATAAAAAAACATTATATAGTATTATTCGATACACTGTACACATTTTGCACATTCGTTAAGTGATGATAACTTTGCCAACCCTTGGTTATTACGGTGTGATAACCTATAGATTGCTTTATGGGTCTCATATTTTAATATATTTGTTTCTTGTTGTTGATGTGACCACTCTTTCTCATGTCAAATTATGAATGAACAACCGAATAGCCCTCACAACCTGTTTCTTCATATGCACCATATTAATAATATCTTGATTGTGAAAGTTAATATTTATGCGCGCATTTTGATTAACCAATAGAAAAAAAATCAACGATTTATAAATAACAGCCCATTTATTTCATGTACGCTAATGAGATGTCGTTTTTTAAGTTGAAAAGGTTTAGCATGGACATTTTATCGAAACATTTGTTCTACTTTATTCTTCTTAATTCCCAATTAAATCTATTTAAAACTTTTAGGGGATATGCATATGACACACACCTACGCTCAAATTAGTTTCAGTTTCAGTTTCAGTTTTTTGAAGAATCGACGCTCTTTTGCATATGTTTTCAACGACGGAAAAACTATTCGTTTTGTTATTAAATGTCAATATATGTGAATTTATCGATATGTGTATTATTTACACCATGCAAAAATTTTGCTTGCGTATCGGATAATCAACTCAGAAATGATTTGTATCTCAAATAATTCAGCCTTGATAAGATATTAACTAACTCGACGGCTCGTTAATGAATTATTCTCGTAACCAACAATTCATCGTTGGTTATTTGTATAGTATCAAAAATAAAAACAAGATATAATTTAAGAATTTTTTATGGAAACAGAACGAATCTTATATCACAAAAAGCTTTTTCAAATGTAAATTTTATCAAAAATGAAGAAGAAAATTTCTTGAATTATATCCAATTAAAGTTCTTGTTTCCAGTTTTTTGATAACACTTTAAATGGCTTGAACATGGCTGATAACAATCTGATTATAATCTCTATAAAAAATAATCATATAAACGATTCTTGTCATTGTTTTTATTATCAAGTTGTTTGCCAGATCTTGCGTATCTACTAAATATTGATTATCTTTAAAATAACAATTTAATTAGTTATGAAAAGAGAATTTCTTCTAATTTCTTCTAATACACTGAATTGGTAAGTCTAAATAAAATCTCTCAAAGAATTTCATGATGGATGTCATTTAGAAAAGTACATCCATACATTACATAATATATTGGTCATTTTATTTTTGACCCTAATAAAAAATCAATAAGTAGAATCATCCTAAAACCAGCAGAGGAGCCTTTCCGAAACTTGATTTACAGCCAATAATATTACCAAATTTCATTGCCACTGACCAAAAAACAAAAATTAGTAGGCTGTGACTAAACAACCAATGTATAAAACACATCTCAAACGTCACCATATTTAGAGTCTACATTTCAAAGAAATGACTATTAGTTCTAAAATGTCAGATAAAACCTTCTATGTCTCAGTCTGGATACATACTAGATGGATCCTGATATATTGTTACCAGTGCAGTATATTATCGTATTAGCAATATCACCATTTCATCGGCACGCACAACGTAATCAATATGATTACAACCATAAACACAACCAATGTTATAATGTAAGCAGCAAACATAATTGGTTCTTCCAGAGCAGAAGATGAAGATCTCTTACCAAGTATTGTAGCTTTGTTTGAAGCTATCAGAAAGATTCTTTTATCTTAACGTCAGTTAGATCTTCCTTGCAACAAAACAAATGTATCTTGGCTTATGAAGAAAATTAAGCACCTTTTATAATCCTCTAATTATCTCTCTCATGAAAACTATTCATAAATAAGCCACAATTTTCTCCAAACAATCTCTATTCCCGGCAATGTAGAGAAGTGATCGAATAAATTTGTTTCCAACTTCTAATTTCGTCTTAAACCTTAAAATTCTATAAATCAACCATCTATTTTAACGTCGATCTGCTAATATTGTTTGATATTCACTATTACAGTCAATCATAAAATATATGTCACAACTAACAATATCTTCGTAAACTTAACCATAAAATTTATCAAGCAATTTTCTATTGACGTTGCTTGGCAAAGCTTGAAAAGATCGAAATATTCATCTGACAAATCCTCTAATCATTCATGGAGCAGGAACAACCACAGGTATTTTCGAAACAATTTCTTTCTAACGGCGATTATTCGATATTAACCAATGGATCTACAAATATTTTATTAATAAACAAAATCATCAATAAAAGAGACTGCATACAACGCTTGGGGATTAACAACTAACTAATCCATGTGTCCTACGGCAATTCTCTAATCATTTCTGAGAAACACTGACCCATTCATAAATTTCGCTGAACAATCTCTATCAGCAACAACAATTAAAGTAGAGAAGTCAAAACTTTGTCTGAATCTCCTAGAAAAAGCTCTTGCTCGACCAATTTTTGTTTACGTTGATTGATATAACCAGAGAAACCATACAATCAATTCTTTAATGAACACTCAGTAGAGACTATATACAAAGCTTACAGATTACCAACTAACTAAATCCATGCACGTTTGAAAACTAAATATAGCTCGGATTGATTCTGGAATCTCATCACATAAGAAGGCGGTTCTATATCATCTAGCTGGCAGAACAAATGCGACTAGTTTTGACACATGAGGAATTTTGGATGTGATATCCGTTTACCAGTGATCGAAACAAAAAGACTCACGTAGCAAGATTTAGTTGACTAATTACAAACATTTCTTTTAGAAGGTTAAAGGCCGAAAGACGGAATGGAATGTCCTTTTTTGTAGTATAGGCTATTTCATATCCTTTTAGACATTTTTTCTTTGAAAACTTCTTTCCCTAGAAGAACTTTCGTAGAAGTGATTTTCTGTTATTAAATTCACTTTGTCTAATATTTGACAGTAGATAGGTAAGAAATTACATCATCTCAATTCAAAATGACACTATTTGGTACTGCATCAAATCTCAAAATGTGCAATATACAAACATCAATTCCGAACAAAGAAGCACTATTAGATTGTGAATTGAGGCTTCTAACGACACCTTTTGTCCAAAAGCTTGTGGGATGCACTTTATCAAAGACATATCATATCTATATATCTGAAAATGAAAAGAAGCAGTTAGAGGAGGGGAGAAGAGATATGCAGCTATCCAAATCTACGTGAATGTAACTATAGTCTCTGTAAGGGTTTTTTCTTTTATGATTAATTCTAATCCCCGACAAGTAATATAATGACTAGATGATGTACGTTATAAACAGTTAGATTAGACCTCGAACTCTTTGTTATAGAATAAGGTCTTGTGATATTGTTATCAAAAATAATCTCATGTAAAAAAGCGTAAGACAATGAATACAAATTTTGATGTGTTTCATTCTTGATTCTTCATTCTTCATATTTTTCTTTTGTAATTTTACAAACACAATCAATCGAAGAAGAGCAAAACTCTAGATTATTGATTTTTGAGTTTTCTAAAAATAATTTCTAGTAGAGAGGATTATAACTAGGATTAGGCATCTTATCAACGTTTGGCTAATTTTGACTAGCTTGTAGAAACTTTATCTAAAAATTGTTCTTTAGTGAGCTAATCTGACAATATTTAGACAATATTGATTTTTTTTTTAGCTATAACTGACAAGAATTAAGCAGAAAACTTGCCGTATTTAGTGAACTAATCAAAAGTGCATGAATTAGATGTTACAGCCATATTCAGCAAGAAATATTCATCAAAAATTTCTTGCCGAAATATGCAATCTCCTCCGCTGTTAAAATCTAGATTTAAATACATGTAACTTTTTATGAGATAATTCCTTATATATAGGCATTTCACTTTATATCAATTTAGCTACTATGATAGTGCCAAAATTTGAACAATAATAAAGTAAAATGAAAACAAATTAGCATTTCTAGCATAATAATTACGTGTAAGCAATTATTGCAGTCCTTAAACGTTTGGCTGAATATCTAATCTTGATTTGCCATGTCACAATTAATGATTTATGACAAAGAAAAGACGTAGGTAAAAATCAACAATTAGACGTGAGGTAATAACTATGGACTTGATTGATGGAAAACTGCTTTCATGCGTAACGTTTGACGATAAAGAATTAATTCCTGGATTCCAGTGTATGCCGAATGAATTACCAAACAATTGATCAAAATGCCAAAACGTGATAGAAGCTAAAGGTAATTATAATTTGAATCACTACTATAGTTCTGTATTCCAAGTTGACGGAGCATTTATCATAGTCTAAACAACAAACTTGAAGAAGAACTTTTTCTACATATGCAATACTTTTAAACGAAAAATGCTGAATTTCTAGGATCCAGTACTCGCTAGTTCAAATCATTAAAATACCAGAGCGTAAGTCATTATTAGTTCTTTATTCCAAGTTGACTGAGCATTCATCATTATCTAAACTTGACTTAACAATGAAGACTTTTCAAGGATATTCTAGAATTTTTATTCATTAAAACATTTTGAGTGAGATTAATACGCATGGCAAGAAAGTGAGATTCATATCAACTGTTAAAACAAACCTTAGTCCAACGAAATCTTTTCCTCCTATATTTCTTTTTTTCCATTAACTTCCATGACTATGTATAAGTGAACTATATCTATCGTTTAAGTCTAATCAAAAGTACTGTAAATGCATATGCAATATTATAACCTGAATTAAAAAAAACAAGCAAACAAAAATGATCCTTTCAACAAGTTCTTTAATTTCCCACCATTTTCATATCGACAGAATTCAAATCTTTATAGTATAGTCAATATCCAATTTGTCTCTGCAATTCCTTTTTGACTTTCACGGCTATTCAAACCAAATGACCTTGATTTGTTTTGGACATGAGAAAATAAATAAAATCACCGTTAGCAACTATGATTTCAAAAAACATTTCCCATTATTCAAGTGATGTCAATTCTGTATTAAACGAATTCAAAATTTCAGACAAGTCTATTGAATGTGGAAATTATTCAGTATAGAATTTTTTCTTTTCCTAACCCTTTTTTCTTAGCGGCTGAATTTCTTTTTTTAATGAAATATCCAAAGGAATCACTATTGGCAACCTGAACGCCAACAGAAGCTCAACTAGGTGAACTATATTCTATATTTTAAGGAGGTTTCAACATAAGATATTCCCGGACTCTTGACATATTGTTTTGACTATTCAGTGTTTTGACTTCCCTTGTCCGTAAATGTTTTTTATAGGATAGAATAATAACGTTTGAGAAACAAACGAAAATCTAAGCAGTTGTGTATATTCTGTAAATCGAGTAACAAGATGAGGTATAAATCTCATTCAAAGTTAGTTAGAGAGGACTAAAGATGATTGATATAAACCACTTATCATTTAACCACTTACTATAACAAATTATTTTTTACCTTAAAATGACATGATAGAAGATTCTGATGTTTGAATATATGACACATTCCACGAACACATAAAGAATATCTATATGTTTTTGTATATAAGTTATTTTGATTTTACCTGTGCTTCCAAGTAGTGGTGCTACTCATTTGTACAGAACATACACACCTGGATCTAAGCATTACAAAAAGTGCAAATTCCAAAACAACAGAAAATTCAAATTCAAACAAAGGAAGAAAGTTTACCTTTGACTCGATAGATTATTTTAAATGCCTACTGTAGAGTACGATTCACCATCATCAAATTTGGCACTGCCCAGACCTGGATTAGAACTCTCACCTCCCACCATGTGACTTGTCTTTTGTCAGTATTTTCCGTACATGCCACTACACCTTGTCATACTATCGTTATATACATCAATAAATGGTTAACTTCCGTCAATTTGATTTTTATATCATTGAAATACCCATGTATTAATTCTAATAACAAGATCGTATGTTTTTCCAGTCACTTGCACTATTTCGATCGATACTGCCAACAACAAAATCATCCCCTTTTTACCCCTAACGATGACATTTGACATTTGAATTAAGGATTGACAAGATCATGTCACACTTAAGGTGTGTGCGTAAAAATTTATTAGTCATGGATGTTAATTTTGATATTCAATACTCCAAGGAAAGGAAATATAGTGAAGAAAAAACGATTCTTATTACAAAGTTAATTTTCAATGGAAAACTACGTACGCATACCACTCCATACAACTTTTTTATTGAACAAGAAAATTATTCAAATCAAGTTAATGTCTTATCCACTCTACTTTTTGAAGATTTTATTAGTTTGTTTATTCAAAAAAGCAATCCTACTCTGTCATATGGCGCCTTCTAGAAACGTCCTTTTGTGTTGCTATTAGTGGTAATGGTGATGGTAGTGATGGCAGTGATCAGGGGGTGAATCTTACGTAAGTATTAAAACAGAAAAGCACTCTACATGGTCTCAACGTGTAGTACTTTTTAACAATTCGAATCAAATGCACTCTCATTCTTCTTGCAAGTTGTGACATCAGAAAACAATAATTAATGTCTGGCAATTTTTTGACTTACAGCTTTTATTAAAAACCAAGCATAACTATTAGATACGTGTCTAATTGATATTCTACTACTAGTTAAGCTATCATTATGAATATTCAAACTTTCTTTGAGTGGTAAAAGACAATAATCTGACAGTTCATCTCATACCAGACAGATTCACCAGAAAGCAACTGCTTTGTATGCAACAGCAGTCAAGTTAAAAAAAAAGTTAAAG
The DNA here is from genome assembly GCA_032273505.1 of Nanomia bijuga. NCBI lineage: Eukaryota > Metazoa > Cnidaria > Hydrozoa > Siphonophorae > Agalmatidae > Nanomia > Nanomia bijuga. The sequence continues at coordinate 8,285 of JAUKPT010000446.1, forward strand.
CAACTGCGTAACTTGAAAATACAAATTTATCATTTCTATAGAATCTTAAGTTCTAATTATTTCATGAAGAATAAGCACCATCAGTTACTTTAATAAATTGTCTAACCCAGGTTTCTGAAAAACACATAGACCTAACTAAACACACACTTTCCCACACTTAGTGATACCTCTACAAATCTCCTCCCCCTCTTCATCTCTCGAGATCGTCAACACAAAGGTTAAGGCCATCGGCGGAAAAGGGCTGACCTTATGTTAAAGAAGGGGGTGGGATCGTAACGCTCACATAAGTGTGAGAGATTAACCCGCGAGAAAGTCTTGTAAACATAGATAAAGCGTAAGATAAACAAAGATTAGAAAGTATGCGTTAGTGCAGATTAAGATTTATGTATGTCCATTTATCATATTTACTAGATGGATAGACGGAAATTAGTTAATAATCCAAGAAATTGACAAGTATTATTAATTGGTAATGTCAAAAAATATATACAGTTTGATCTATTAGAGATGCTCTAGACAAATACATGAACAAATAAGGGATCATTTCAAAACTTAATTTGAACTATTGAATATTACATAATGTTGATTTTAATGATTCACTAAGAAATTTCATTAAAATATTCAGTTCAAATTGTGACAATTTCTTAATGAACAAATCAGGTCTTTTATGGTGTTATATTCAATTTATTGATACCACATCATTTACCACATCATACAGTCAAGTGAAAAGAATAACCTATATATTTTTTTGATTTTAATTTTAATTTTAATTTTAATTTTAACGTCACGTCCAATAATTCCTCAAAATAATGATAAAAAGAGTGGAAAGAGTGTCGAAAATAAAACCAAAATAAAACCAAACGGTAATTTTTGAATGCCAGAAACAGAAATAATCATAAATATTTCTAGGCATTCTTTATGAAATGAAATATATTAGAGAGGAAGTTTCGGAAGAATCGAACATAAAACATAAAACGATAAACACTCGAAATAGGGTGGTATTACTGGGCAAATATTTCGGAGCAACAACAATTTTGTTTTTGTTTTTGTTTTTCTAAAAATTCTTGCTCAAATGAAGGGTATTTTATGGTCATAGATGCCAAACTATTCAAAAAACAACCAAAATCTATTTTTGGATGCAGATTCAATTCATTGCAAGCATGGAGTAACACCTTTGCACGTCAAGAGACATATCTGTACAATACCATGTGTTTTTGTACAGGAAAATAAGATAACAACATACTTTCATTTTTCGAAAAAAATCGAACTTTTTTTCGATAAACACTCGAAAGAGGGCTGTCTATGTCTCAAACATGACAAGGGAGTTCGATTGCACAAAGTGAGAGTTGGGTGGAGAGATGCACGATGGATTTATATAGTTCATACCTCATAAGTATTTGTAATATGCGTAAACAACCGAAACAAACAAATTCTTCGATTTTCAACAGAAAAAAGAAATTCACGAGCTATGACGAATGTTTTGACCAAACATTCGATTTTTGTGTGATATTCCGTTTAGGTTGACGAAAAACAAAATAATTTTTTTAACGTGAAAAAACAGTTCCATATTTCTATGAAATGTATCAGGTTCATGCAGATAAGGATTATTTCAGAGATATTGTCATTTTGCATTATAATTCAAAGTATATATCAATGTCTCTTGCATGGCCAAGAATTCGTCTAAGATTTAAGAAAATTACAAAAAAGAACAGCGTAAAAAAATAAAATACTACTTACTGTAAATCAAATAGGATTTGACATTAACATTCTCCCGTATAGATACCGCCTAAATAAAACAAAAGTTGGTTCTAATTAACTTTGGTCCAAAATAAATTGTTATTATTAAGAAAGTTGTAACCGTAAATATTCAATAATAAAATAATTATTTTAACTCTTTTGAATGACTAGTCAAAATAAACAAAATCATTTTGGACACTTCAAATATTTATCGCTCACAAAATGCTGCACGAACTTAATCACAGCGTTCTACGTAAAACTAAGATAAAGAATAGAGAATATGGACAATTGTAACATTTTACCATAATTTTCATCAAGTACCTATAGTTAGTAATTTCTTTATATTCTACAAATATAACAAGTTGACCAAAAGTCGCCGAATTTTCACAAATAAAGCATAAACGCTTACATGCTATAACTTTATCAACAATTTTACTAATCTTTATTCGTATATTTGGACACTTTTAACATTAACATTTATCATCACGAGTTACTGTCACATATATTTACACATAAATCAAGAGAAAAATTTCCTTTGTAGATGTCATACATCCATTAAAATAACTAACTTAAAATATGGCCAATTGTAACATTTTATTTATCATAGCAATTATCTTTTCATTTTTAGATACAAATTTAAACCCACTGATAAGATCTGACAAAATGCCATGCTGCGATTTCTAAAACGGAAATAATTAACCAAGTATGCAACGCTTTCTACAGGTAAACAATTATCTTTTTCCTTATTTATCAATATATCATCAAAAAGTAGCGATAATCTCGAAAATTAGATAGCGGTTTAACGTTGAGTAAAAAGTATTTTCTGGAATAACCAATATTTAATTTATACCAGGAAACGAGTTTTAATGTTAAAAAGTAGCGAAAAACATGTAGCTATAGGTTAATGATTGGTGTTTTAGAAATCTGGTTGGAATGATACTCAGCATTACTATCATTCTTTATGATGTTGCATTTCCAGGTTAATAACTTTTTGTTGATTAAACTAATTAAACACAGAATTTCACTTAGTAGACAATTTTTCTCAGAATTGGTGTTTTTACAATTTTGATATTCGGTTGAAATAAGGTGCAGAGAATCCCATACAGTACACACGGTTGAAAGGGGTTTCAACTCAGGAAAGCAATAAACCTTTGCAGAATGTTTTATATTTCTCATTATGAATTCGCCAACCACCAGAAAACGTTGCTCTTCACGTTAGAAAGTATCGATTTTTCCTTTCCTATTAAAATTATTTACAACAAACATTGACAGAAAAACAGGACAACTAAACCCTGTTAACCACAATGTAGTCACATTTAGTGCGTGAAACAAACGAAAAACACAAAAATTATGTATGGTTTAAACTAACTAACTCGTTTGATACGCGCAGTCGTGTGATGTCGTCCCATTTGATCACGTGTTTATTGCACTTTTAAAGGAATGACAAAGTCCCTAGCATGATATCGACAAAAATCATTTGTCGGCTTCTCGAAATGACGATTGGGAGAGCTGTATACGATCAACTTAAGCATGACCAGCTGTGGCAGAGGTGATCTCGTGTTGAATAAAATAAGAGTGAAGAAAAGAAAAATATCATCATACTCGGAACTGGGAGAAAAAAGATTTTTAGCTTATTCTGACAACGATTAAACATTTCATACAACAAGCAAAAGGTCATGACGTTTAATCAAATGTTCATTTAGTTTGACCTGTACATGACAAACTTGAAATGAATGCAAACTTAGTAGAAAGATAAGGTCAGTTAAATCTACTCTGTTTACTGTTGACTGTTACAACGATTGAACATTGTACATTGGATCTTTCTTTCTTATGAAATTTATTTGGTTGTCATTATAACCAAGAAATAAAGCGCCAATTTACTTAGATACTTTAGTGGAATTTGTTATCAAATGAAATTTGTTACCTTTTTTTCAAATGAACATCTCACAACATGCAGTAAAAAGAATCTTTCTATTCATAAAGAAAAAAAATGTAGCAAAAATATAAAGCTTGAATGTAAGTGTAACTATTATCTAATGTTAAGTTACACAATTGATAAGCCTTCCCTTTATTGACCAACCTATTCAAAGGACATACCACACGTAATGAAAGCAATCAGATGGACAATACAAAGCAAGTTTTATCTTGATCTATTGTTGAATAAAAGGGGTGCATCTAATAATATCTGCTCATAATACACATCGCTTGATAATATCTTTCTTTTAATCATTGTATGAATGCAAGCTTAGTTCGTCAAGGCTTTCTCAAATGACTCGTTTTCCTGGTAAAGAAACCACTAATGCTAGAGGTTGTTTTTTATCATTACTTATTATAACTAACAATTTGTTTGAAAATTTATTAAGCGCGTAACATTGTCGTATATACAAAAATGAAGTGGAGAACATTTCGACAATTTCGGACATTTTCCGACGAGCAATGTCTAAGGATTTCGTTACAACATTTTGTCCGACAAAAATTATATATTGTTTCCCAGTGGACATATCAAAACCAAACGTGTAACACTATGGGGGTGTCCGGGTTGACCGTGCAATTGCCTAGTGCTCGGTAAACCCACTTTGCAAGCACCTTCTTGTGCAGGTCCACCGGATAAATTTCACCGAGATGCTGATACAGGATTTTTCATTGTAGATACATACATTTTTATATTGGTTTCAAACGAATAGACAAATAGAAGAATTACGATGAAAATGGAAAACTGCTGATTCTTAGATTGAGTACGAATCATTTTGAAGTGGGCTTGGAAACCTAATTAAAAAGATGAAAAATACGAAAATATTTGACTTCACTGATACAACATGCATGTTTGTGTTCTCACGATGTTTGCCTTCTTTATTTGCTGATTTGTTTGTTTGATAAAACTTAATTAAATTTGCACAAAGAGGACATACTACAAATAACCGTATTGACTCTACTTGGGGCTCTCATTGACAATGATGGATTTAATGTCCATTATATAAGAATCCATACAAAGAAACTGTATTTTCATTTGCCTTTGATATTTCTACTGATTTGCATGAATTGAATATTTCGGGCAAACAAGCCACCCAGAATGCAAAAAATGATGGATTTAGTTGATATTGAAACCAAAATCCTCTTTTCTGTCCAACCGTGGCGAGAAAAGCATGGATTGGCCAGAGAAAGAAGTGTGGTCGCAAAGATAAATCTCCCTTTAACTCTGTTACAGGTGGTCTATGAAGTTAACAGTCATCTTGTGGCATCCAACGTGAAATACCGTTGTTACAAACTCCACAAAGTTATTTTTCAAAGGTATCCTACTATCAATAATCTCAGATCTCATTTGATAATACAAAAATAGAACCAGTCAAAGTAAAACGATTACTTATGCACTCAAGTTATGGTTTCTTGAATTAACTAATTTATGCGTCAAATTAAGGTTTTGAATGGTTGCTTATCCCATTATCAATATTCTAGATTTATTTTAGTCAATAAGTGTTTAAGATCAGACGAAGCCGGTCGGGATGTTTCTATGGGAATATTTTGAAAACATAATAAATCATATACCAACCACTAAGCTTTGACTACGTTTCCTTTTTAAGACGTACAATGTTAGGTTCTCAAGAACATTACGTTTATAGTACTTGGATGCGATAAGATCATCTATTGTCTATAGCTTTTCTATTCAATTACATATATTGTACAGAATGAGAGTTCAAGTAATAAGTCACTCATGGTCAGAAATCGTGTACAACAACCTTGTAATTATTTGGGAATCTCTGAAAATCACTTACAACAAAGCTTGTTACTAAACCCTCATGTTAATATGATCTATTGAATAACTGTACTGCATCCATATGGGATTCCGCGGTTGTAAAACTGTTTTTAAATGAGATCTCTTTGAAGTAATGGGTTTTACTTGACTTTAATTCTGTTCTTGTTTGTCCCCTACTTGTGTCATGTGAATAAAACGCCAATAACTCATTCAAGATGTAAATGGTGGCCCCATTGTTGCTATAGTCGATTAGATGAAAGAAGAGCTAGGTGTCCAAGCCTAATGACTGTTTGGCTGAATTAAAATCCAACTGGGATTTTGGCTGACTAAATTTGACTTTAAATCATTCTTAATTTTGTTTCTCTATTGAACTCTGCAAGAGGCTGATAATCGTCATCATGGTTATCCTTTATAATTCAAACAGATGGTGGCTAATTATTTTCCAGAGTGAATCGAGTCCGCAGGGCTAACTATCCCACTGCATTTTGTGTCCTAGATACATGTTTCAATAGGTGTAGCTTAGATAAGGTTGCCTTAGGTCAGATTCAATTTTTTAGGTGAAGCTGTTTGGTTGAATGGCATACCAATCGGAATATTGTTCTACTAATATTTAATTTGTCTTAAGTTCAACTTTTTTCATGAATACAAATTGCTCTGTTTCCACGTAAGAGATAATACTAAAATAGTGTTAACAAGGTTCCCAATACGTTTTGAATGACCATTTTATGAAACTTAGTCATACAAGATGGTAAATGAATAAATATTCGAAAACACCATTATAGGGGCTTATTTCTATTAACAATTCAGCAGAATTCATTGCAGGACAACACTGGCTAGAATGTGGTTAAGTGGTTAACGGCACAGAAGGTATTCTTAATGAAAGAAGATAGTGTCTTAACCAAGTAATCAGTTACAGAATCATTAAGTAGTTCCTATTATTTCTTGAGGCAATAAAAGCTTAAATAAAGATTTTTGTTAAATATATATATATGGGACAGCTCTTTTTTTGCACACAATATTAGTCAGAATGAACAGCATACAAACCTTACATCATACCTTTTGTAAACGTTTTAACAATATAATGTTTACGCCTTTAAATCACGAAAGTATATTCGCCATCATTCGCGTTTAAAAATGACAATATCATCAATTGTGTTCCTCTCTTCTAGTAGAAGGTTTTAAATATTGATTTTACAGTCCAAGTTTATAGCCACCATGTCCCAAAATAATAATGGTAGGGTCAGTATAAGATTGTTTCAAAAGTAAATAGAGCCTCGAGTAATCATTGACTAATTCCTTTTACATATTGGGACAAAAGATGAAATATTCAGACAAAAACTTTCAAAAGGAAATTCAAAAGAGGTATAATATAACGATGTAGGGGTGTCTACATTATGAGGTGTCTACATTATGAGGCGTATACCTTTTATACATTTCATCTCTTTTCAAATGCAAAGCATACTCTACATTACCTTATATAAAAGAATCAATATAACTATCACGCCTTTTATTTCACGAAAGTTTATTCTTCACCATTCACGTTTAAAATTGAAATCTTCGATCATATTTTTCTCTAGTACGTAGTACATGCCTCAAATATTGACTTAGATAAAGCATATGAAAAGCAAATATCCTTTTCTTCAGCTTCAAATAAGACAAACAAATGAAATTCGTTTATAGAGTAAGTATGGGGAGGTGACTTGTTTAATAATGATCATATTATGATAAAAAGTAATTGATAAAAGGAGTAGCGTTTGTTTATTTTTACTGTAAGGTTTTAAGTGCCGTGTTTCAGAAAAAGATGTCGAAATCGATTTTTTCGAGAAATTCTATGCAATTATTATTATTCGGATAATTATAAAAATGTTAGTGGTGTTTAGATTCGAATTGCCATAAAGATGGACAGCAGGGTAAAAGTCCAGAACACCTTTTACCAATCAAAGCTTCAAAGTTCGACAAATTTAACCTGAAAATATTTTTCTAAAAATGCACAAACTTCTTATGATCGATTTGTTGTACCTATTAGAGTTTATAAAGTAGACAAGGGTCATTAAAGTGGGTCAAGGGGTCAATATGGCTTGAAGTATCTCAGGAAATAAGTATCTGATGCTCATAATTATTTATAGAGTTATAAATTATGAACATTCACGATTTCCCCAAATTGCTTCAGTACATTGAAAGGGAAATTTGGGTCATTGTAGGGTCATTAGGGGTCAAAGTGTCAAATATTTAGAATATCACGCCTGAATAAATTCTTCAAAGATGACACTAATTTAATCATTTTGTTGATTTAACAAATAGAAATACTCGAAGGGTAAATCACTCTATGTAAAGGTGTACGAGATTTCTATTTTAGCAATAGGATTTCTATTATATTTCTGGAAAGACAATAAGAATTCTCGTGAAGGTGTACGATATATATCGACAGTGGTTCACACCTCGAAAATACTAACATAAATTTGCGAACAAAGAGAACTACTTCTCATTGAAAACAAATATGCTAAATAACATGATCAGATACACAGAAATACTATGAAATTCCAAATCGCCAAGGCCCTAATGAGAGAAAATTCTGAAGAAAATGATGATGACTTACCTTGAAATGGAAGGATAAAATGATCTAAACAACGATATTCAAACTTTTCAATTTCTTCAATTTCTTTGAATACTTAATAATTTTCATCTGAACAGAATTTATTTCTAGAGAAAAATATGTTTAATAAATCATGTCATTAAAAAAGCTTGTATGAATATCACAAAAATACAGAACAATCAGCCTATTCGAAATCCTTACTCCATTGTTTTTACACTTTTTATCTATAATTCTTTATGCGTCATATATTTTATTATTTTATTAATTTGAGTGTTATTTCTTTTTTATATCTTATGTATGAGTATTTTTAAAAACTACGAGGAATAGAACACAAATTTAAAAAAAACGAAAATAATCAAATAAATAAATTCATAAGGTAATATGTATACGAGATTAAAAGAAAGCCTAACAAAGAGATTTATCAAACAAGCTGAAAAAGTTGAATAATCAAAGTACTTAAGTTATTGTATTAGAGTCATGCAAAATTGAAATGAGTTCAAATAAATTGAAATAAATTGAAATACAAATTGAAATAAATCAACAGATTATCTTTTTCTTAGCAATTTACATTCGGTTTTTCATCTGCCTCATGGCCTACTCAAATATCTTGCCGGCAGAAAATGGGGGTATGATTATCGTATGAGCAGTAACGTTAAGCTTGATATTTCATTATATGATGTGCACGGCACGAAATCAAATATACAATAGCGATTGACTTATTGACTCTTTTTGACAGAATGTCCATTGCATCACCAAATCTCAACAAATTTAACGAATCCTGACAAATCTCACATTTCACTACAAATAATTACAAATTACCAAAAGTTCAAATTTACTTATAAAGTAAGTGACTTGTACTTCTCTTTATCAAGTGGTCGTAGGTAACAAGCTGTTAGCATAAGGTTATATAATATCCTTTATCTCTTTGTCTCATTATGCGAACAAAGAGAAGAAAGAAAAACAATTCTCTACACGTATTTACATTATTGGATTTTAGGGGGACAAATACATGTTCCCATAAAACTGTAATGGGTTTAAAATTACCTTTAGAATGGACACTGAGACAAATCTCGTTATGGGAACTGTTAGAGTCCATTTAAAACGTTAATAAGCCGTCAAGATTAGACGGACTTAGTATTTATTGTATTGATTAAATACCTGATTGTGTTTGAGAACAGATAGCAATTAGTACATTAATGCTAGTTTTAAAGATGGTCTTATATCTTAGATGTCACAGAACCTTAATCGTAATTGCATTCCATATAGGAAATATCGGTAAATACAATGGATGGAAATTTATGAAATAGCAGAGATTCGACCTCTAAAATGTCCCAAGCTTACAAAGAAGAAATAAGTATATCTTTTCAGATGCTCATTGGACGTAGTCGCTGATTATCAAAATATTACAGCTTGAAAGTTTTGGGCCATTGAGATTTTTTGCTTTGATATACAGTCGCTTCTAAAGTCTTTTTGCTGTAAGGTTGCAAGATCATTACTTTCAAGTAAACCAATTGGACTACAATTTCCTGCCTAAATACCAATACGTAACATGCTTTAAATTGAGATCACGCTATTTTTTAGTCTTTATCAAGACTAAACGAATTAACAGTTGTAAAAAACGTGTAAAAATGTGTCAAAATAAAATTCTACTCAAAACATGAAAACCAATATTTCTCCCTATTTAAAATAACCTGATTTCCAAAGAAAGAATGGAACTCCAAAATCCCCTCACAACAAAGAGGTGGCATTGCTAACCTTTGAACTTATGCAAAACAGAAAGCTTGGAAGATAGATTAAGAAGAAACACTCTCCTTTCACTCAGTAAAAAACTTCATTCGTTTGGCATTGTCTTTTCCCCAATCATTTCCTACACTCGTCTATTCTCCACCTTATAAAACGTATCCGCTTTTAGTACAATGCAGCAAGGATTTGTCTTACAATTGATGCATACAGTATCGAAGCTAATAAAAGCTGCATAATCTTGCTTATCCGGTATAGACATAACATTTATAGAGAAAGATACATTCCTTGATGGATATTCTGGTTTACATTTGAACGAGGAAATAAAAGTCCTTTACTTCTATATCAACATTTTGCAGAGGTATTCTTCTAAAACATCTTTTATTAAAAAAAACATTTCGCAAAAAATAAGAAAATATTACCTTGAAAGCTTGGATAAGAGAAGCTAGATGAATAGAATCATTACTTTTCTAATTAGAATTTAGAGCAAGTCAAGCAATTCGAGCAAGTCGACAAGGGCATTTGGTAGCTATCAAAGTCTAACAATTTAATGCAAGAAGTTTTTACAGTTCTTTATTTGAAAAATTTTAGAAATTGCAAGCAGCATGCAGCACCAATGATATAGTTAGTTGATAAGTAAATAATTCTGATTAAACAGCCATGCACAACACTCTCATAACACTTCATATTTCAACTTCCAACACAATAAAAAGCAAAATTTCTCTCTCAGATCTAATGCAAATAATTAGCTTCCACAACTGATACAAATAACTTTAACAAAATCAAATGAGTTAGTAGAAGATTTGTAAAAAAAACTTTCGACGTTGTACTAAACCACAATTGTATAAGCATAGAAATGATAACGTTGCGAATGGTAATAAATCAATAACAATTAACTAAAATTTTCTATTTCAATGCACTCGATTAAATCGAAAACATCAATTTTGTTTCAATCATAAAATCATCATTTCTTCACGTAATGTATGTCAAACGTGTGCAATGCCATTTTTACATTAAATCGTTTCATATATTATATCAAGTTATAATGGAAATAAATACAATTTTTTCTAGTGTTTATATATGTATCATGTTGATTGTTCATTACAATTTTTAATGACACTTAGTAAGACCTTTATATTGTCTTGCAATTTAATTGAAATGTGAAGAAAAAGAAGGCATGATTTGGTATTCATAGAGATGTCCTCATTTTTTCCTAATGGGTTGTCCATTTTTTGAGATACAGTGGCAAACTTGTCTTCACTTGATTTCATGACTTGCTTATTAGTCTTGATTTTGAAAAGTTGAATTCTAATGGTAAAGAGTGTACCATTGCTAATGAGGAAAAAACAGAAAAACAGATCTTTCTCACACAATAACAGATACCCTGTCCCATAGTCACAGGAACGGTGGAATATGTCACAGTGACTATCACAGTGACGAATTAGTCCCTTTTCCGCTGTCCCAGTGGAATAATTGTCAAAACATTCGGTCCAAGTAGAATTTAGGTTGACTTGATGTCACGGTCAATTTTCTGCTGTGTCCCGGTCAAAAATAAGATAAAATATTTGTCTCGGTCATTGATTTTTATTGCACCAGTCAAAATTGAATCTATTTGCAAATATTAGCAATTATTTTTGCCAGTTAATTTTCCTTGTCAAATTATCTTTCCAATTCAGATTTAGCAAACAAATATTTTTTCTATTTGAACACCAAAAACTGGTGTCCGATTGATAATATTTTTTTTCATTGTTCCTATGAGACAGGATTTAAGGTACCTTATTTGGAACAACTGTAACTTAGTTTTGATAGACGTATCTTAGCTTTAAGACGTATATATATATAATGTATATATATATATATATATACTTCTCTCTGCATTAGGGTTAGGGTTAGGATTAGGGTTAGGGTTAGGGTTAGGGTTAGGGTTAGGGTTAGGGTTAGGGTTAGGGTTAGG
>JAUKPT010000447.1:0-20052 GCA_032273505.1 Nanomia bijuga
ACAAAAGAGCCATAACTATGAAACTAGACCACCTACGGACTTCAAATCTTCAGGAAATGTTCACAACTAAATTTGGTTCACTGAAAATTAAGGAGAAGCCTTCAACTTGTGCTGAATTTTCTTAATTCAAAAAAGTATTTTTGGGGGGTAGAAATTAACCCCCCCCCCGCTAAATATAGGGTTAATTTGTTTTTAGTTGTTTTTATTTTTTCTTGTATCATTTTCAATAAATTAAAACTGTTGTTATTCCGTGTTCTTTTTATATTTTGTAGAATTTTCCCATGTTAACTATTAACTATTAAATTAATTTCGTCTTCAGTTGTTTTTGAGACTGAGTCAACAAGAGTCGAGACGTCGAAAATCTAGTATTTTTTGTGAATTTTTGTGCTTGCGCCTTCTTCTTTACATAAGGTAGTATTGTAATTATACTTGCGTAATTAATGGCATGTTATGTAAGAAAAAACAAACAATTAATTATTGAAACAAGTCTAAGGCGAAATACCCGGGGAAACCTAAACAAACGACGATATGCACGATCAAGATAAAAGATTCCAGCTTTTATGACGTCAGTTAAGAGATGTGTGTAGTAGTCAGAGTGAATCTTTTATTGGAGTATCATGAATTATTAATAAGTTCACGATGTTGATCTACCTCTGATAAACCAAAACAAACTTAATTTGATTTGTAAATTTCCAATGTGGTGTATAGATTGATAGCAACTTGAGTTATTTAAAGAGCTGTTATATTTTAGTAATCAAGAAGATGCAAGAAAATGCCAAACTTAGAGGGAAATTTCAAAATTCCAGTCCAGTGTCCTAAGAGTGATTTTTTATAAGAATTACTCCTGTAAAAGTATTTTTTCTGAAATCTCAATACATACATAGGACTTTTGGGTTGAGTAAGATATGCTCGAAACTAGATACAGTGGCTGGACAAAGGTTCTTTGGACCTTAGGTTGACCTTGCTTCTAGGGCCTAAAAACTATAATCGAGTAAAGAGGTAGAAAAATAGTTAAGGTAGTACTGGAAGTTATTATACAAAAAATGATAGCGATGATATATTTTCGCACTTTACACTTTGGGCCCTAAATTTCTGAAAACACTTGCGGCCATTTTGATTTGCACTCCCATACTCTTGCTGTCAGTTTCACCACTTTTTATGACTACCACCTGAGTTAACATTTTCTACACTTAACTATTGAGGTCAGTTTAATGCAAAGACCACATGAGCGGATCTTGGATTTTTTATCTCTCAAAAATGTCAATTCAGTTTCGTTTGAAGCAAGGACCACATGTACAAAGAGGTTCATTTGTAACTCGATGAACGGCGTTATTACAAGAAGAAATTTTCAGTCATTCACCGGCCTCTTATCCATGTCTTTTTCTACTATTTTCGCCGGGGTATGACTTTAAGAATTTTAGCATTCGCGAATTGAAATTAGGTTTTTGCAGGCCAAATAAAGAAATAGTTGAAACTGATATTAATAATATTAGTAACAAAAAATGTGATAAATTTCTTTAATGTAAATTTATTTTCATTTTTTTATTTTATTGTTTTTTTCTAGATATTCATATTCAACGTATATAACAAATCATTTTTATAACTGTTTGCAATTTCTGTTAGATTCTTTGAGCAACTTCATTGAGAAAGATGATTTTACCAGCAACCTCAATCTTATAATGAAGAAATAATGACACGAAGATGGTATTATTGATGCAATACATGAATATAATAAAAATGCATTTTATTAATGAAAATTTTTAATTTCCATTTTTTTCTTCGATTTTTCTTTCATTTTCATTTTCTTCGCTTTATTGTTTTCATGATAAAAAAGAGAGCAAATTAATTCAAAGGAAAACGTGAAAAATGTTCTCAAAGAAATTCATTAAATTTTTCTTTTCTTCAAAGAAAACACCTCCGCGTACATACATTTAGTTGTCATAGTAAACAATAGAAGACAATAAACACAAAGAATCTTTTATTTTGAGATGTTTTGTTTTCATCAATTATTTTCTTTGCATTAACTATTCTTTTTTCAATTGAAGTTGAAATTGATTTGTTTTTGAGTTTACATCTTAATCATACACTTGTAACATTGATGTCCACTCGTAGAAGAAAACAACCATAATTAAAAGGTCATCACAAAACATTTTCTAATTTAGACTATTGACTGGTCAAATATTACTTTATGAAGATTTTGGTTCACGAAACATCAAATTGTGACAATTATAAATGAATCATTCAGATTCTTATTGATATGATTTTCAATCAATTGATAATCGAAATTATACAAACTTTTGAGAAGATCTCTAACAAAAACAATGAATTAGTAAACACAAAGACTCGATTTCTTTATAAACAAGAGAAAAACATGGACTAGGGAATGGTAGAGATCTAAGCCCAAGCCCTGTCATTGTTATTTCAAATTTATAGAAACTGTGGAAATATGTTAGTGTTCATGTTATTTACATTAATTGAACCAAATGAACGAAGGGTTACTACTAAAGTTATGAGAGTTTTTAGGTAAAACAACAGATTTGTCATTGTTCACAATTATTTACATTAATCAATATTTTTTCAAAGTAGGATCGACCATTGATCTTCCTTCGTTTGTCAAATCTTCATGTCAATACAAGAGGCTCAAGTGTATACAAATATTTGCTAGCTGTTTTTGTTTACAATTTGACAAATTTAAAGATTTCATTTTGGAGAAGTCTAATTATTAAGGTGAATTTGAATGAGTAGTTGTGGTAGCGATATAGTAGTAGAAATACATAATTTCCGAAGGTGGTAGTATTTTGGCAAGATGCAATGAAGGTATTGGATGCACATTCTAGATTTCTTAAATATATTTGTACTAGAAACTTTGTTGGATTAAGAGAGGTGGTGGATGGGTGAAATCGTTTGATTAGTTAGAGATAATCGCCAAATTTTGGCTATTATAGCCGTCTGATTGGTTAGTTATAACATCATCAAGAATCTGATTGGTTCAATTGAAAATACCACAATTTGATTCTTATCAAAGTCAAACCTGATAAAAGCACTTATATATGAACCAATAAGAATCTTGATAATGTAAACTATCGGCTAAAGGATATATACGTATTTTGTGTTTTATCGCATTTTATTTTAAATTTGAATCTGAAATCGTGTCTAAATAAATAAATAAATAAGTAGATAGATGAATATGTGTATATGTATAGTATATTACTTTTAGAATATTGTGTGCATTTCAGATACAATATATTATAGACGTTTTTGGCAATCTAAACCTTTTATGTTTATCAAGATATTAAGAGAAGTGTACCAGTCGTTATGAAGATTTTAAGTGAACAAATCTATGTTACGTTAGTCTGATATATATGGATTGTCTACAAGTTGTATGTAAATATGTTGTCTCATTAATAGTTGAAACATCTTCATGAGATAATTTTCAACCAATCAAATAGCAAATTTACCTATAATTTGAAGCACGATCGCTTATTGATAGAGATAAAATTTAGGTAAAGTTTTTATCCTGATGTCATCTTTCACCATTACTAATAAATATGTTTATAACATTATTCCTTCATTACAAATTTCATTTATTATTAATAAGTTATTTTCGGGTTTTTGTCTTTTTTTTGTTTTTCAAACCTTAATAGTTTAATTGACTAACATATTAATGATAAATTAGTAATAAATTGTATAGTATGTACTTCATCTGTACTTTCTTTGTGCATACATGTTTCATTTCATTAAAATCAATAGTTATTTCAATGAATTTTTTTTGTGATACCAGGAGTACCTGGTTTTGAGTATTTTATTTAACATCATAATGCAGTCTTTTTTTCATATATTTTTTCTCTTTTCGTGGACTTTATTTTCAAACTCTCACGTATAGGTGTTACAGTTATTGCATTATTGAAGATAAACATTCAAGTATTTTGTAATTCCATTTAAATTTTCATGAAAATTTTTCTTATTTATAACAGGTATATAAATTTCTTTTTAACCTATCTGCATTTTTCTTGTGATGAATTTCATCTTCTTTTTCATTGAATATATAGCCACTTGCACTTTTTCATTCTTTCTTTTCAATACAAACAATGCAGAGCTGTTGGTTTTGTATTATTGCACTCATGTATAATGCAATAACAACTGAAAGACAACATGTCGATAAGTTTTCAAAAAAACTTTACTCGCGTTTACTTTTACCCGGTGCAAGCACTAGGGTATACATATCTCTTATTATAAAAGTTTTATCAATTTCTTCCAAGATTTTTTTTTTACTGTTTGTTACACATCATATTTTGTGTAGGGCTTTTAGTTGGGGAATTCAGTTTTGAAAATTATTATCTAAGATGATATTTGATTAACTGTATATTTTGAGCTTATACATTTAATTCTCTATTTTGTCTTTAATTTGTAAAGATAGTTGTATTAGTTTTATCTAAGTCCTTCCTAAAAAACACCTTGTTTCCCCATAAAAACGATATCCCCCTCTTAAACAATTCATTATATAGACATTTCGTAAGCTCAAAATTCCTCAGCATGATTCAAATTTTGTTTTTAAAAAAATGAGAAGCTATTTGATATAATTTTGATTGAAACGTATTTATGTTGCCATCGCAATTAGTACTATTGAACTTTTATAGAACTATGAGAGGTTTTAAAAATGTGCTGGAAAGAAGCCTGATATAGAAGAACAAGGTTTGTAATTTATAGTAACTTGCTAGATTGAAGGGGAATGTCTACAAATTATACGTAAATTTATTTTTCGATTGTTTCAAAATTACATTGTGAAAATTTTGTTTGGTTTAGTTGAAAATACTATCATGCATTTTAGTTCTAGCAAAGTATCAAATGACGACATCTTGAAATCAACCTTTAAAATTATTGATGATATAAATTTGGACCAATAGAATGGCAAATTTACCAAAAACTGGTAGACAATCCATAAGAGAATATCATAGAAGAATCTGTTTTAATCCAGTGACATATCAGATGGACATTATCAACAGAAATGACACCGTATTGAAAGAATGTTGGAAATTGCTACTTTAAACCTATTTATGGAATTGATGATTCAATCTGATACAATATTTCTAGGGATCATCTCGAAAGTTTGTCTAATTTTGACTATTGATTAGTTGAATATTTCATCATCAAGAATCTGGTAAGCTTATTTAAAAAGTATATCATCATTTTTAACTTTCAAGAAAAAATCAAATTGTGACATTTTGAAATATTTTTCAACCAATCAATAGTCTAAATTTGACAAAATCTTTTAAGATGATTCCTTAACAACCTTATTTATTACTGATTATATAATCTTGATAAAAAACCGTGTGAAAATTATATGTTTAAAATGAACTTCAGATCTCAGATGGCAGGCATCCATATGTATGAAGCAGAAAAATTCGATTTTATACTTCTCCGATACAGAAGAATTTTGATCATAAATCAAGTAAGATTGATGTCAAGTCATCATCCTCAAACAACTTAATTTTTTCCGTCATTCTACATTTACTTTCTAATTCTCTTTATTATTGTCATCCAACATAATTCTTTCCTATGTCAACAAAAAAAAACACAAAAGAAAATCCAATTTCTTATTTCATTTAGATTCAATTTGAAAATTCTTAAACAAATATTAAAAATGCTCATGTTTTAAAAAGATTTCAGTGATTAGTATTAACATAATATATATTTTTTATTGTTTCTCTGGGGGTATTGGAATGCAACTTGCGGTTCTACGTATAGAATGTTATTGAACAAAAGATGTATTGATAATCATTAAGTTATTAAAAGATTATACTATACCAAAGCAAGTTATCGCAATATACACACGATCTCATTATAAATCAATGACAACTGAAGTAAGGTTGTGGATATACTCTGCTACGGATGCATATAATTAAGAAATATATATTGAAAACTTTATTTTTAGTGCTATAAATGAATTTTCTGACAGAAAGAAATATTAGCTAAATGGTAGTGGTGAAAAGAAATTGGTTGGTTTAGTGGGATTATTTTACATTAGAATTACTTTAAGCGTTATGTCTAAAAGGCTTTTGACAAGATGTTTCTTTATCGGTATTGCGTTACATCTTTATGTATTTGGTGCAATTGGAGGTCAAGTTAATGGAGGTTATCAGGAATTCATCGCCAACAGCGGGACAACTGTTACACTTCAGTGTTACGGCACGCATAGTACTTACGACAATATAACCTGGTGGAAAAACGACTCTGTCAGCTATGTTGCCAAACGAGGAGCGGGTTTTAAGTATTTTAGCGAAGCTTTCAATAACCGTTTAAATTTTGTCGATAATACTAAAAATTTAATGATATTTGATTGTCAAGGAAAAGATCATGGTTTTTATTATTGCGAAACTGTATATGGTTCGGAGAAGCGTCGCGGTGGACATTACAGATTTATTGTAGAAGAAAAACCGAAATGTCAACGGATTGTTTCCGAATTAAATGTGCTAGTCGGGGCGACCGTGGACTTACCATGTTTAGTCCAAGGAACCCCAAAACCTACATACAAATGGACCAAACAAGTTAATAATGAAGTAATTAGTTTAGGTTCAAGATTCGGGGCCTCTAGAAAAGGTCTTCATATTAAAGACGTTAAACTAGAAGATAGAGGGACATATAAAGTGAAGTTAAAAAACAAAATCGATACATATTATCATTCGATACAACTAAATGTTAAAAAAATTGAATCAATTTTGAAAGAAAATTATTACAGTGTACATTTAGATTCCGACGTGGCGATTGAATGTGGGAAGGGGCCCCTAAAAGAAGGCACGTCCGTTAGCTGGAGCACATCTGATGGAAATGACGCCGCAGCGCTTGACCGATTCAAAGCAAAATTAGATGGTTCGATCGCAATATCTACCGTACAGCTATCAGATGTCGGGTTATATACATGTAAGAAAAGAGTCCCATTTGGAGGAGGCATTCTAACCCAATCTATGTCCGTTTATATCAACGTACAATATAGACCTGTTAATACTGAAATGAAAAAAGTAATCGAAGTGTATAATAATACTCATGCCATCATCCCGTGTGAAGCCCGCGGAAATCCCGCGCCCATGTACAGATGGTCCTTTCCCGATAGTACAACAATTTCAAGCAATAAAAAACATGAATTCTATAGTAACGGTTCGCTAATTATCCGCCATATCCGACTAACAGATGTTCTGAACTACACTTGTACTCCTTACAATAAAGTAGGTGATGGTGAACCAGGCCATACTAAAGTCTTTGTGCTCGTGCCACCCCGTTTCTTACACCACTGGAGCGAAGCGATGCGTGTACGAGTCGGAGATGTAAATATCAATTTGAATTGTTCGGTGTTCGGGATCCCTACACCGAGTTTGTCGTGGCAATTCATTGACAAATATAACAAACGACATGTTTTACTTTCACGCGACGATCGTAAGATAACAAGTCACAAGGGATTATATAGCATAGATAAAATCAAGAGATCAGATCAAGGAACTTATATCTGCACTGCTAAATCTCGCGCAGGTCTAACACAAAGACAAATTCAATTAATAGTTCTAGACAAGCCTCAGGTGCCTAAAGAGTTTTCTGTTGTGACAAAAAACAAGACAATGCAATTCTCATGGCAACCAGGGTATGATGGAGGGGCAAAACAAGATTATGAGTTGTGGTTTCGCTCAACTGACAAAACAGATTTTGAATGGATTACCGTCAATGTGAGTACACTTAAAATAAAACATAACGTTCATCTAAGAGATACAGATAGTCCTGGCCGAGACGGGATCTCCTTCTATTGTAGCATTCGCGCAAAAAATTCCGAAGGATATAGTGATTTTTCATACATTGTAAAAACTGCTAAATTGATCGAAGGAAACAAAGAAATTCCTGGTAGACTTTTGAGTTCTCCTCTTTCTACAACGCCCCTCTCTCCTGGCGCCTTCGGGCTTATCATTTATAAGAACAGATACGAATTAAAATGGAAGTATGTGATGACACCCGGCCGGCCGGCTTCGAAATATTTTCTTGTCGAATATCGCGAGAAGAATTTAACGGCGGAATGGAAAGCATATGCTCGTGAAGGAAGATTGCGACGTTCTGCAGGATCTCAGGATAAGAGTCAAAACAATCTCAACATATATGCAGACGATATTCCCGGTGTAACTCATCCACTGAAATTCCGAGTTTCCACAGTGTCTGCGCTTGGCGTAAAAAGTAAAGCAGCGACTCCAATTGTTACGGATTTAAGTGTCACTGCAGTTACCGGAAGGACAGCCGCTGGTATCGATACAAATTTAATACCACCAATTGTGATGGGAGTAATATTCTCCCTCTTTACTATTCTGATCATAATCGGTCTTTATTGCTACTGTGAACGAAAGAAGAAACGATTAACATCAAATAAGGAGAGCAAAGCAAGCCTTGTGCCAAATGATAACAATAACACCACTATTGATCGCAATTCACTAGAGTTGCGTGATAACTTGAATCTACTCACCGGCGAGAATAAAGATATGCCGACACGATATCACTTTAGTCATTGTCCGGCGTTGAAATTAGGTGAGAGTAGTCATCCGACGGATTCGAGTCAGCCGGACGATGTTTTTGTGTTGCTTCAGCCTAACTCTGGTGAGCGTGCAGCGTGTACTTGTAGTAAAAAATATGTGACACAAGAACAGCTAAAGTTGAACGATAAGAAACGGAGTCTTTATAAAAGTTCGTCCTTACCATCGGTGTTATTTACGTCCGACGCCGATATTTCATCTGTTGATCCATCCGTTGACGGACGCGACTTTAGCGTTTCAGACAATAAAAAAGACGGCAGTCACACGTTAGATAAAGACGCCATTTCAAGATTACAACGCGGTGGTTTATTTAGGGATTCGTACGACAAGTTCTGTCGGTCTGGTTCGAATTCAAAAAGTCCTTCCCGGGCGCCGAGTACAACATTACCGGGAGCCGAAAAGCGAAGTCTCACTCAATTACCGGAAACTGATACATCGTCAACGGCCACACCTGTCGTACAAAATGGGAATATTCTCCGACATGTCGGTGTCGGTGTCGGCATGCTCGACGACGACGAAAGTCCTGAAACGAAATCGAACAAATCCATCGACGGAAAATCGAGTGGATTCGGAGACGGTGATTCATCGACGTCGGATCCCGATTCTATCGAGTTAGATCGTTTCGTTCACGAACCCCCTCAACATCAAGACGCAGCTGCTCAACTAAAAAAGACACTGGTTACTTCAGTGACGTTCCAACGCGTATATCACCCTTATTCATTAACAACCAAAAATTTCATCCTCTTTCTCAACATAGACTAAATAACACTAAAAGTGCACATGCGGGTTACTTTTCAGAAGATGAAACAGCCACTCGTCAACCTTATAGACCTTTACCACCTTCTTATAATCAAGCTATTATAGATATCGAACGGATGACTGATGAATGTCCTGGTATCACAGACAGTGAAGTGATGTGTAATAAACTCATCGAAATGCAGAAGCAAATGGGTATAAAATTAGACGATTCAATTGAAAATAATTTAGATAAAATCACTATGGCGCCACCGCCACCTCCTCCAACGTTGTCGCGATTTCAAAACCCCTTTTTAGATTCTGGTTATATGTCAGATGTGAGTAGTACTTTAAAAACAAGATATTCAAATAAAGAGAAAAATGAGAGGTGTGCACAGTTACTTAATGAATTTAAAATTTATAGAAAACCAGTGAGCCCTGTGGATTTTACGGAGGGTATTCTTGAAGAGGATCTCCCTCCCCCGGGCTCGACCCCTAAACATATTGTTGGTAGAAGTATTAGTGCTATGGAGGATCATATTTTAGAAGAGCATGAGCCTCAACTGAAAAGATCTAATAGTACTAATAGCAATTTATTTAATGAATGGCTAGTTTGATAATATTTAAAAATTAATTTAGAATTTTTTGTCAAATTTTTATACACCAATGAATACAATTAACTCCAGATAACCCAGAGTCATTTTTAGGTTTAGAATTAAAGTTTGATTACTCTGTCTGTCTTAAGCAAAGTGTTGCTGTCAAAGAAACTTACCAATGCGGATAAAAAAGAAAAAAAGTCGAAGTTTGGAATCAATGGCCGAGTTATTTGGAGTTAAATGTATGACACATGACATGATTGTCGCGAGTTGTAGACGCGTATGTCACGCAAAATGTAATAACCACACTTTTAGATGCCATTGCTCTTAGTTTCGTGGTAATAGTGAATCATTTTCAATTTAATTGTGTATGGGGAAAATTATTTTCTGAACTGATTGCATATATATAAAGAGAAGCTAATTTTAAACATATCATTTCTAAATGATTATCTTTCTTCACTCTAAAAAGCTATCCACTCTAAAAAGCTAAGGTCGAAATTTGTATAAAGCCAACATCTCTCAAACACCATGAAGAGTTTTTCTTGAACAAAACTTAACTTTCAAGGCAAGACAATCTTTGGTTATTAGCAGCATGTAACTCGTTATTTTTTCTTACATCGATAGAAACAAAAGATAAAAATGAGTTTTCATCATTGCGGTGTGATTCAATCATTTTTAGAATATGAAAATTTTTAAATGCTGTGTCTGTTTGTTTTTAATTCTTTTAATCTAATATTGTAAATTATAATTCACCCATATTTTGTCACTGAATGTGGCAACGCTGCTTAGATGTCCTGACCAAACAGAATTTGTATTTTACTCATTACTTCAAAATGGTACCGCGACTTTTTCTTTCACTTATGGTAGATATATCGTTCGAGGACCGGACATCAAACTAGCGTGTGATTACTTTTAGTGCAAACTTTGGAGTTTTTTGAAGTGCATATAATGTTCTTCGTCTTAGAATCTTTTTATACATTTTTGTATCTTATGTACAACTAAAATTATATTTTTTGCATCCATGTAGAAAAAGGAAAAGCAGTTTTCTTCTCAGATGGATTTTTCTATTGTGTCAAATAATCTTTTATGATTTGTCAAGGCAAGGAAATCATAATAATTACTTGAAAAGCTTTTTTCTCAAATCCCTTCCCTTTTATATGTGAAATTGCCAAGTCTACATCAGAGCAATATTGAGAATAATTCTTCCCTTGTTGGCAAAAGAGTGAATTCTAAAGATTAACAAGATTAACTAGTTAAACTCATAACTAACCATTTCAGAGGGATTTTAAGCTCTTGTTAGATGCCTCTCTTTTGACTTAAAAAAGTGGATTTTAAAGATTTCCAGTCTTAACATGTTTAACTCATTACTAGTTTAAAACTAACCATTTCAGAGGGATTTTAAGCTTTTTTTAGATGCCTCTCGTTTGACTTATTAGTATATATATAAATATATTTTTGTTGATATTTGTTATACTTATTATTTATCCTTTTAAGGTCGAGATGATAGAATATCTCATGGAATACATATTTTTTGAATGAAAAAAGGAGTTTTATCTGCATTTGTATGCATCTTGTAAGGAACTGTCTTAAATCTTTGTCTCAATATTACTCTTGATTGGTTGGAAATTACATCAGTCCACTTACGAAATATGTTCATGATTTGAAGTTAAGAAGATTATTAGTTGTGACATTTTTGATGATGTAATTTCTAGTCAAGCAAATAGCAAATTCAGACAAATTTCGAGACAAACACTCGTGATTTGGAAGACTGGGGCATATGCGACTATTAGTAAAAATTATCTGTTGGTTTTAGTTTGCTTGGGTACAAAGATATATCCTTTTCATTTAAGGTCTGATCACATCATAGTTGTTTGTAACATTTCAATTATTCAAAATGGACTAATTTTTACTTTCTAATATTTTTACATTAAAAAAAAGAGTTCAGAGAATAATATATTCTATTCATAGCCTCTCTATGACATGTTTTTTGATATCAGCACTTTAAAAGACCTTTTTATTTTTACGGTACATCACTATATGATAATTGGGCTATTTCAGTGAAACTAAATCATTTTGTCGGTGAAACACATAAGTATGATTACATTCATTACCTTAGTGATCATTTAGTAATCTGAAAATTCTCACGCCATATGATCGAAAAGGGTCAAACTAGATAAAAACGTTATTATTAAAAAATGTTTCATTTTAATATAAAAACTGTATTTAAGGCTTTTTAGAAATCAATCATTCGACCGCAATTCCTTGGACACTAAAACAGATACAATGTAATTTGTAACCGTTGGTACTGTGCAACGAACTTTATCCATATCCTTTGATGTTTTTGTTCGTAACATTTTTATTTTACTTTATCACATGATTGTTACATGTACTTTCGATAGATTGAACTGTTTTGTTAGAGCGGGGCAAACCACTTCCAAAGTATGCGAAACGGGTTATGCGGGTTTAGGTGACTTGGGCCTGTCAAGATAGCTTTTTGTCGGATCCCTTTTTAGAAGGGAATATTTTTATTAAAAAATTGACCTTACCTATAGACAAAGTTTCACTATTTAGGACGACAATATCAACAATAATGAAATTAGCTTTTATCTATTTATAGCCAATCTGTAAATCATGAATAATTTCTCACGAACATACATTGCCAGCTTAAGATCTTAAGCTGGCCATGGAACATAGTGTCCGACTGGTTTTAAGACTAATTTCGATGAAATCTGTTTTCGTCTTTATATGACAAGGCTTAATCTAGAAAAGTATGGTAGCAACCATTTTTCATGAAAAGGGTGGTTTTGTCTTAAAGGGCACTAATTGAGGGTTTATCCTGATATTCCGTTTTAAAAGGGCATATTTTAGATAATTGGAGTCTAAATTTGCCTAAATTAGGGCTTCTATGACCAATCTTGTTTCTGATAATCCCTCTGGGAATCTCATGAATGAATCTACAAAAGATTCATCTATAAATATCAGAGAAAAAAGATAATCCTAGATACTATCTTTGATCTCTTTTATTTTTAGCAAAGATTATTTTTCATTGGCAGTGTACCAATATTTCCTTTTTACAAATTCAAAAATACACACCATTACATTAAATATACTTTGTGTGTTGGCATTGAATATATCAAATTTTTTAAACTGGTTCGAAGATGAGAGGGAACACTCTGGGAAAACATTTATAGGTCATGGAGTATCTGTTTCCATGCGTTTCCATTGCTTCAAAGTTTCACACAACTAAATACCAATTTTGATATTCGGCATGATTTGCCACTGTTTAATCATAATGTTGCTTTGAGGTTTACAGAATTTTAACCTTTTGAACAAATAATTTTCGACAAAAACTTCCTCTTTATCTCTTTTAAACTTTTAATATAAGTTCTATCAAAATATAATTTTCATGGCAATTATGCATACATTCAAATTCCTAAATACTTCTTTACAACACAAAATCCGAATTAAAATTCTATCTAAAGGAATAACGGAGCAAATACAAGCTATAGAACTATTGAGAATAAAAGATGAAACCAGATTTTTCAATCATATCATTTCAAACTGTAAAAGAATCAACCAATCCCTTAATCCTTTCACTAATCCGATTTTACAGCGAACTCTATACTGGTACTTTATATGAGTAAAACAAAAGAATGAGCAAATAATTTGATTCAAGATGTTAAATCATCGAAATTCTTTATTGACTGCCTACGCTTATCTAATATCATGTGTCAATAA
Source organism: Nanomia bijuga (assembly GCA_032273505.1). Classification (NCBI taxonomy): domain Eukaryota; kingdom Metazoa; phylum Cnidaria; class Hydrozoa; order Siphonophorae; family Agalmatidae; genus Nanomia; species Nanomia bijuga. The sequence goes on from JAUKPT010000447.1 coordinate 13,628, forward strand.
ATGATTTTTTTTAATCAAATTTTTCTTTTCAATATTTGGTTTCTTTCTTTTCCTTCAATTTTTGCCTGAGTTTATGTAAATTAAAGCAATATATAGAAGGTCCATAAATTCATTGGTTTTATATTGTTATGATTTAACAAATGCTATTGATAATGATAGTTAACCCTTCTTTAAGGGTAGTAATTGTTTTGGCCAAAACGTCTTATTTCTTCCCAAATCATATGACTATTTTTCTTATTACTTCCCTGTTTTAGGGTGCATAACAATAGAAGTCGCTTATTTCTTCCCTGATTTCCAAAATTATGTTTATTTCTTTCCCCATTTACCTTGATAGTCTGTTCTCCCCTAAGGTCTTAAAAATGACCAAATCTTTTTTCGACCCGGGAAACCATCATTTTTGCAATTGAATATATGAACAATATCTCACTCATTTCTTCTATTTCAGGTAGGCTACCAACGTATGCGTGTGTACAAGTAAGACCGAAATCTCCTGAATACACCATGTAACTAATTCTTGATTCTTTCTATTCATCCTGTCTTGTAACATGTAGAAATTCAATGTACTTTGTATTACTCTCACAAAATGGACTACAGGTGCCTGTCACTTGATACTTGTACCAGGTTGGCACGGACTATATTTGAGTAGTCCATGAGGTGGGTAATAAAACTATCATAGCTTTGAATTGATTAAGTTTAATTTTACTGTTTGCTGTTAACACGATGTTTCTTTTCATTTCCATTTTGTTTTCGTCTGTCACCAATCAAGGTTGTTACTGGACTTGGCAACATACCTTAGCAATGTCATCCACAAATGTATGATCAAAAGGAATACCCGACGTTTTGTTTGTCACTCCACACCAGTCATGAATAATGTCAACTGACTTTTCTTCAAAAAAAAATAGTTCAAAGATGATGTGAATATGAGAATGTTATGACATTTGAAATGATGCTAATTTCGTGACTTGAAATAGCTGAATGGTGTATGAGAAAGTTTAATTCATTTCTGTCTTGCTGTCTGTAATGTTGTGTATATAGAAAATTAACTTTTTTTTCTGATTTAGTATCTTTATTTATAAGTTTTGCCTTATATAGTACATGGCCAGCTTAATTATATATAATTATGTATAATTAAGCTAGCCATGTATAGTATAGAAACTCCATTTTTAAGTTAATTGAAAGAGTAATAAACGTTTTACTTCAGGTTTTTTACGGATAGGATCCCATTCACGCCAAAAGAAGAAATATTTTCTTTGGAAAAATATATTATATATATATCCTTAGTTCTAAGGGACATTCTACATATTATGGACTAATTTGACATTTGATTGGTTCAAAATTACATCATCATCTGTTTGATTCACTCAGAATTGTTATCATGAATTTTAGTTCTAACAAAACATCAAATGATGACATTTTGAAACGAAGATGTAACTTTTGCCCAAATTGCCATAGGTATGCAAACCTTTTCTAATGTGGCACAGCTCCTCACTGGTCCTATATACATTTCTCTTTTCATAAACACAACCATCATCACACAAATAATCTTTTAAAATTTTCAGAGATTTCATCGTGAATAAATCTTGATTCCTGTCACCCGTTTTACAAGATTACTTTAAATCGTTTATAATTTTGTTTTATCTTAATCTCTGTCAAGAATCCCACTGATAAGCTGTTGTTATTTAGGCAAGATGAATTGACGTGGTTGATACAGGATATCGAAGGCTGTTTAAAAGGAAGGCCTTTTCCAAATAAAGAATGTTTGTGATTAGTACAAACAACATCTGTTCTCTAAATAGTGGGTCGTATGATGAACTCGATTGATTATTTCTCTCTTTTTAGAATTGCTTGTAACTTAGTCAATGTTTATCCGTTTAAGTTATTTTTTTCGCAGATTGTAGGTATTAACAATCACTTTAATATAACATGATTACTTTTTGAAAATGAAGAAGAATTGCGCTCAGATAATGAAAAAAGAAATCGGAATGTTGGTTATTTAAGCTGATCTCAAAAGTGTTACCGTATGTTTTGTTATCCCTATTCAAGCAAAAATGCCTTTAGGGCTAAAACAGACATTAAATGGTTGCTAAGATGTAACATTGTGTCTAACATCTTCATTATGCTATGTTTACAGTTTTCTATGAGATTTTGTTTTTGTTTTGTCTAACTGGTCTTTTTTAGCTTTAATCTATTCAAAGATGTTCTCACCTTTCTATTAATGTGGTGCAGAATTCGCTTATCGTATATCGGCTTGTTAAATTTTCTCATGTGTGTACGAGTATTTTTAAAAGCACATTTTTTCTGGAGATCAGTCTCGCAAAGAACAAAAGATAACGTACGAGAATAGTCAAAAGATCTACACAAAAAGTTTCAATGTCGCGAATATTCTTAGTGATGCTATGTATTAGTGTAGATTGTGGCCCACCGATTTTTTACTATATCCGAGTCTGGATACGCTTATAAACGTTATGGTTTTAAAAGAAACATGTATTTCAAAAGCAATAAACCATGTGATCTAAAAATACGCTTTTATAGCTTAAAAGCTGCGAGGTCTGCTTAAGGACACCCGTATAAAATGAAATCCCGCTGGCAATTATCAGTTGAATCATATTTAAGCCTAATAACGTGCACTTTGAACTATACTATATAGCATTATGACATCAAAACAATTTTTGGATTTTTTATGGTTACATTTTCTCACATATTATGTCTTGTTGTGGTTTGGCCGACTGTTTCTGTTATGAACGAATTCTGTTGTGTTATTTACGCATGAGCTATTTACCTGTCAACGGTTTCTATACCAGAACCGTTACATAATGAAATCAATTTGTGATTTTGCTTCTGCATCATTACACATATTGGTTTACCGTTTACTGTTTTGGTTTGCCATTTACATTTAAACATGGTTGTAAGGTAGTTACGAAAAAATATATTTGTGTTGTAGACACAACATTAGATGGAATAGCCATTTAATGGATGTCTGAATTTGCCCCCTTTTTGATTCATGTTACATACTCCCATTATAAGATTCTAAGAGCATATGAAAAATGCCTTAGATTAGCCTAAAATTGAGTAAATTGTTTCTATAACAGCATCAATATGCTGATTTACCAGAGAATAATTATATTTACTTTTAGCTTTATCATAAAACAATAATGATAATTTGAAGGTCCTATTTACACGGATGAAAATCTCGAAGAATTCATAAAGAATTTCTATCGACTCAGTGTAATAGATGAAAATAATTTATTTTAATTATTTTAATATCACCGCACTGATTCAATAGAAATTCTTCGTGACTTCTTCGAGATTTTCCTCCGTGTATTTTGCCCTTAACACTTGGTAAACCATTTTCATGATAAGGGGATTTTAATCCAATTGACCAAGAAATTAACATTTCTTCTTAATCATAACTTGAATTTATTAAAAATTGATATTATCATTTTCTTGAGTAAGACATTATCTTGAAATAATGGGATGAGAAAATATTTAAGGACAAACATACTTTTATACATTTTATTATATAAGAGGGATATCAGCAAATGTTTTCATTTTGTTCTCAGCCTCAAAATGTTTTTATTTTTATTTTTATCAAGATTTTAAACACCGGTAAATATTTTGGCAAAAAATTCCTATTTCTTCCCCACACCTCAATTTTTCTTCCTTATTCTTCCAATGTTTTTTTATTTCTTTAGTTATGTGCGTGTGTGTTTTTTGTTGTTGTTTCTTTTTTTTTGTTTTGTTTTTTTTGTTTGTTCGTTTTTGTTTTCTTCTTTTGATCAAGATTGAAATTGTTTTTGTTGATTCTTGTTTCGTGTAATGTCACATCCAGCGGCATGTAACAATGCTCATGTAAAATATCTCTCATAACACAAATCACATTCAAATAATCACCCCATGTCCAAAACATGTTTTCTCAGACCCATTAGATAACGCTGCGTTTTCCCACAATAACCTTTTGCACCCCACAATACCACCAAAGCTTTTCGTGTCCCACACACACTCAGAGAGCACTCGAAACAGCGCGTCAAAACATGTTTTATAGATTGAAAAAATGCAAAAGAAAACCTCAAGGATTTATCAAAATAAATATTATCTCAAGCAGAATACATCATGTTTGTTTTGACTTAACGGTTAACCATCAAACTTGCTCTTTTTTAATTACTTTTCTCTTGTTTGTTGTCGATTTCATGACCACACATCGAAAGTATTTATCCGTTCTGTATCAATTGAATTTCATAACGTCTTTAAACCTGTCCAGACGGTCTCATTATGTGTATTACTATGTAACTGTTGCTTAATCATGTTATTCCATCTTTTATCTTCTGTACGATTTTTTTTTGTTATTGTTATTTCTTACTTTTGGATAGAAACAATGTATGGCAGTGGTATGAGAATTATAACATGTTTGTGCTGGAGTTTCTGAGTTTGAATTGTCTACGTGCTGGAGTTTCTTTTGTGACGTTCAGCACCAATCTTAATGAATTACTGCCAGATTTCGGCCATTTTTTCCGTTTGATTGGTTAGAAATTACAGTACTAGAAAGCTGATTGATTCAAACTAGAATTTCACAATTTGTCTGATCTGGTCCTTATTCTGAGTATCTTCAAAACTGATTTAACTCAAAATTGGTCAGATTTTAAGACTCATCTATGTTCTGATATCTTAATCTTAATATTTCCACTAAAATAAGTGTATTTATGAATACACTGAATACACTGAAGGAAGAGTAACAAGACCACACTTAAATTTTAGCAACATTGTAACAGGTCTTTCTCCACTTCTATTTTTATGTTTTGGCCAACTATTTAAGTTTAAAATTAAGACTGATTAAGATCCTACCAATGATACACATTGTTAATATGTCCACATTGAAATTCATTAGAAACTGGGTTCTGAACAATTTAGTAATAAAATAATGATTGGGGTATTGTACGTGCAATATATTCTTATTTGTACCTGGATAAAAGCCTTCTTTTTATTTCTTCAGTGGAATCTTAATTCTTTTATATTGAAATATGTTATTTTCGTTTTAGATCTAGATAAATAATTGATTAATGAATTACATGATCGCTATTTCAATAGCATCAAGAAATTGTCTAAGACTTACGGACAGGGCAGGATAAAAGCCAAGACCGCCGGAACCGATGGTACCCGGAAGGATCAGTCCAAGCACTGGAAAATTCAAAATGGTCTCTTTCAGATATTCAGCCGGGAGCAAAGACCTGCGGTACCAGGAAGCAAAAAATAATACTCACGGTATGCATTTGTTATAATGACGCTTTTAGTCGAATGAGTGGAATTTTTTGGCAACTAATTTTTTACTTTTTTATTCCTATTTGTTTTTAAAAAGAATCGTCTCTGGTTTCTGTTCATTTTACATCCACTATATTCGACATGAAATTAGGTGATCCGTCTTTGTCCATGACCCTTAATGATCTATGCACTCAGCTTTTTTGCTTGAAATATTAAGATGCATTATTTTTATGTTCTCCTTGCATCGAATGCTTGCAAATTGGCAGGAATATTTAACTCAATCTAAAAAGAATGGCAAAGTATCAAAGTTGTGAGGTCAAAAAGTCAAAAAGGAGTTACAATTGAACCTCCCTCATTAGTACAAATACCAGACCAGAGTAGACAAAATGCAGACAATATTTTCAACATTTAGAAATTACTTTTTTAGGTATTGAAATATAAAAAGAGATAAAAGACATTTTATATTGATTTAGAAGGAAGGTAATATCAAAATAAATTGCTACATAATCATAACACTATTGCATATTCTATTCAGATGTTTAGATATTTGGACTGCTGTCACAGCTTCTGGTCTTTGAAAAACACAACAGAACTCCAATCAGTGTTGTACTTGTTTACTTTAACTGGAAATGTTTACATGTGTTTTAAAATTGATACTATTTCAAGAATGCAAAATTTCTGTTTCAAGGAAAGTTTAAGGAAAGTAATGGACTTCTTGTTGTGATTATGTTGTGATCATTTGCTGTTCATTAGGATTTTGGCTATAAAATTCACCAGAAAGAAAGATAGGATGAGCAAAAAACTGAACATATACTTTATTATTTTGAAATTCCTACCGGGCGAGTTAAAAAAAATCCGTAAGATTTTGACAACAGATTACACCATGGTTTAATCGATTTTCAATAATATCATGTAGCGGAAAGCCTAACTTAAATTTCATTATATATATTATTTTAAATCTGTTCATTATTTGCAGATGTAACGGTGCTTTGTAAAAAGGGCATGGCAATTCTTTATTGCTAACACATTGGTTGTAACTTGTTTGAATACCTATATGTTTTATCAGAATACTCTTTATCTATGTGTGTTTATTTCCTCATTGGTATCAGAGCATGGCTATCTATACTAACAGGCCTGGACACCGTGCATGGTTTTTCAGTTTGGCACCTTCC
>JAUKPT010000448.1:0-20050 GCA_032273505.1 Nanomia bijuga
TCAGATAATATCTGACCCAATCCTAAGTCCATCAGATATTTCCTCCGATGGAGTTTTGAAAATTATTTTAAGCCTTGGTTGCCCATTTTAGTAATGTAATACAGTTAAGTTATAATATTGCACATGCGCAAAGACAAATAATGGTGTTAAAGATCTTTACAGACAAGGTGACTCACAAAAATATCAAAAAGATCAAAATTTGAACTTTCTAAGATGAGAGTTTTCAAAATAGGAAATTAATTGCAAAAAAGCAGTTTTATGAGAGTATTTTCTATTTCTCATACTTTCTGAGCAGCATATAGCCAATACTTTTTTTGATCCATCAAAACAAAAACTGAGGATCAGACATAACATTCTTACGTTTCACGGAATGAAAATAGAAATAATTCTTTTTTTTCTACATTGTCAAAGACGTTTTAAAATCCCTCAAAGTTTTTCAAACACTTCAAATCTCATTAAATATAAAACAATTAAAATGAAATAAAAAATATGTTGGTCAATAGGTTTGATTGTTTGAATAAAGGGTAAATCCAAAAAGCAAACAATTAAAAAAATCAATACAAACTATGACATTGAAACCACAAATAAAAGTTATTCAAGTCGTTGTTAATCTATGACATCAGGGCAAAATATTCAATTGAAGTTTCCTACCAACAGAAATAAATATCCAAGCAAACCAAGACAACTCCAGATCAAAATGAATACTTGTACAAGTCATGAACTACGTATTTTGAATTCTAGCTTCAACAACCAAAGAACACAGTGACATGTAGCAGAAGGCCTAATTTAAATCTGTAAAATCTGTTTATTATTTTTGGAGATTTAGTAAAGAATCAAAAATGATCTCAAAACATTGCAAGAAACTCTTTATAATACGTCTAAATGAGCTTAATGTGCATAAAAATAGGAATTCTGGTCATTTTTTTTAAACCATAAAATACCACTTCATATTAATTACCAAAAGAATATTGGGCCTGAATTCAGTTGAAAATTGGTCCAATCCATGTTGTTCTTCAGTGGCGGATCTGGACCAATTTCTGAGTGTCTTCAAAAGTGATATTTAACTTAAACTGTGGGAAAAATAATATTGAAACACTGGACATGCAAAAAGTACATTCTTCAGGACCTACTTTTCAGAGTGTTAGCTCTTATCATGAACCTAGTTTAACAATTTACAGTGCCAATTTAGTCTTCAATAATAAAAAAACTGACAAAAGAAATTTGCTGTTATCAAAAATGAGTGTATTCATGAAGACACTGAAGACACTCTAGATCCGACACTATAGACCTAGACATCGTGCAGGATACATTGGTATCAGATACTAAGTCAAATTTCAGTTTCACTTCAAGTGAGAAAAACAGTGTAAAGAAATAATTTTTATCAAAACTGGTCAATATAAAAAAGCTGCCCTTACATCTTATTCAGTTTTTCAGTCCAGAAAAAAACTAAATGGGTTGAAAACCACTCTGGATACCCAAAATGACATTTAATCAGCACAGCCCCAAAAATAATCTGAAATCAAGTAGATATGAAAATATGATGTAACCTACCTGAAAAAATAGATTTCTGAGATTATGCCAAAAAAAGTAACTCAAAACAACTCAAATCAACTCAAAATAAATGTCTAGATGCATTTGAGTGGTCTGTGACCTTAAATACAATAACATAAAAGAACACCCTGTATAATCATCTTAATTTACTATTCTGAATTGTTGAAGTGAGTACAATAACAAATGCTGAGTTCTCCCATTTGCCTAAAAAATCGAACACAATTGCTCTTTTGATCTTGCCATACTTAAAACAAATAAGGACAATTGGCAAACATCTTCGTTTAGTTCCTCATCTGACAATACATAGTTGACACAATATAATGATCAAGTCTTAGAACAAATCAATATTTGATATTACAATCATTTGTTAACGCAATCTCTAAACAAATATTTGGCAACAATAACATCAAACCAAATCCAATCATATTGGTAGACAAACAACAACACAAGAATTCTCAAAATCACAGCACTACTATGACTAAGAATTTTGGGAAATTTCAAACTTGTGCTAAACTAATGTTTTCCATCAGAAGTAAAATTGTCATGGTTTTGATAAAAAAACTAGTATTTCGCTGCATGAGGTTGAGATTCTTGGAAATTGGAGGTCGACCGAAATTGCCCATTCTTAAATATATCATTCAATTACTATATCATATCGCTAGGCAGATATGAACATACAATTTTGTGTAGATTGGCAATGAGTAAGGTTATTGACCTCTGCAATACATAATCTTCTGAACATTTTTCCCTAATAGCATGGACGTTCACAAACACACGAAAGTTTATGACATAATAAAAGCAAACAATTTCAAAATTACTTTTATGCATGAGTACAGTTGGTGCAATGCAAGAAAACCATTGCCCAAACCATGTTACATCATGGCTGACTGTTTTTCTGTCCTTATCAATTATCAGAGGTCATGAGATAGTATAGACTAAGCACTCATGAAAATTACTTTCTTAAAAACTTAACATTAAAAACAAGTAAGTCAAATATTGACACACAAATGTAAACTTTGAAAGACCAAAATGTAAGAAGCCACCTTTTTATGAGCAAATAGATTTACTTCTACACACTCATAAAAATATTATACTTAGAATAAAATGTCCATTATTTTCTTTACTCTTGATTATGAAAACGTGGTTTCTTTAATCAAATTTATTTATGATATTATGTCATATAGAAATCATAGGATCATGATTATGAATTCTTATCATATATCAATTAAGTTTATACTGGATTTATTTTCTTTGTTAGGGGTAACACAAGAAAAGATTTTTGTATTTTTTTCCATATACTAGATATTGACGAAGTGAATATTTATATATATATGAATATATTCATATATTTTAACCAAAATGATGTACATCGTTTTTTAAGGTGATACTAGACTTGATTATTTGGATGGGTTAAAATTCATAGCCAGGCATATAATGACAGAAAAAAAAGAAAAATTTTACCATCTCATTATTTATGTATGATTTCAGCATGTAATTGGCTATTCCAATTTAAAGCCACATCAACATCTTTACAGTGAGTTCAAATTCTAAATTCATTAAGCAAACCTCCTTAATCATTAGACTTAAATCAAACATAAATGACCTACTTTGAATTCGAATTCACTATCCTTGTTTTGCAAAAGGTCACAGTATCAACAGAGCCATTTCCATATAAAAATTAAACATTTCTTAAACAAAGTTCAATTCATTAAATATCTAACCATTTTATGATAACAAGGGGGTCATCATATATTCAGTAAGAAATCGATATTTAAATAACTTTTACAAAGAAACAGAAAAACACTGCCATGACAGCCAATCAAATATTGTACTCTATTTTGCCATGTTAAAGTGACAGAACAGTAATGAATTAAGGATAAAAATGTACTCTTAACAAGGATTAACCCTCCTATTTTGTCAACTTGCTTAGCAGGGGCTAAGATGGAATAATTGTCCATACATCAGACAAAAATGAAATATTCGTCTTCAAAAACCCTTTTTATGTGAAGTTACCAAAGTTTTTCTAAACCATCATACCCTGCCCTAGGCCATTATTTTTGGGAGATGAAAACAATTTATCCTTGTATTTATTTTATTGTAAGCAGAGCTCGAGAATCTTACCTGCACAGTCGTGGCACAGCTCTGCAGCCCTGTCATTTTCTCGGTAGCCCTATCTAAATGACGAAAAAAAATTCTGCTGTTGACTAGTTCAGCAGATTCTTATACAAGATTTTGCGTGGCTTGGAAAGTTATTAGATTCTTGAGCACAGATTGTAAGCTGACGTAAATTGGAGGACATGGCAGGTACCACAGCAGACACTTAATACAGTGAGAGATAAAGAATAGGCACACAATCTTCAGTATAAATATAAACAGACAAAATTTACTAAAAATTATACAAGTAAGAACATATTTACAGATAAAAATAAATAATTCTTTTTAAAAAACAGTAAAGCTGTAGTTTCCTCCTTGTCCTTAGCTAAACCCTTCTCTCCCCTACGTAATTCTTTTCATTCTTTAAGTTGGCTGACACATCTCTAATCTTAAATAAAAACATAACTATATGCAAACAGGACCACTTGGGACCCAATGATACACTAGCGTTACACAATATCACTATCAATCGATTCCATCAGTTATAAGACAGCAAGTTGTAAAGCATGAAAGGTCAATGTGAATAGGGATCATGATCATCTGGTTTATTCGAATTGACAAACAACACAGCAAAATACAAAATGTTGCAGCACACAGAAGTCACAATATCTACCAGAACCTTTATTATTACGTGTATAGCTGATTTACCATAGTTTGATTGACCTGCCATCATTAACAAATAATTAACCCTAATAAATTATTCTACCTTTTGGTTGCACTGGAATTTTTCAGGTTAGTCATATGTGCTGGACACAGAGACAGAAGTGTAATTGACAATTGTTTCTATTTCTGTTTCTGTTGTTACTCCTAGTAATGTCTCTGGTAATGCACCTGTAGCTGTCTCTGGTATTGTGCCTGTTGTTGTTTCTGGTATTGCACTTGTTGTTGTCTCTGGTATTGCGCCTGTTGTTGTTTCTGGTATTGGGACAGTTGTTGTTTCTGGTATTGTGCCTGTTGTTGTCTCTGGTATTGCGCCAGTTGTTGTTTCTGGTATTGTGCCAGTTGTTGTTTCTGGTATTGCGCCTGTTGTTGTCTCTAGTATTGCGTCAGTTGTTGTTTCTGGTATTGTTCCTGTTGTTGTTTCTGGTATTGTGCCTGTTGCTGTCTCTGGTATTGTGCCTGTTGCTGTTTCTGGTATTGCGCCTGTTGTTGTTTCTGGTATTGCGCCTGTTGTTGTTTCTGGTATTGTTCCTGTTGTTGTTTCTGGTATTATGCCAGTTGCTGTCTCTGGTATTGTGCCTGTTGCCGTTTCTGGTAATGCACATGTTGTTTCTTCTGTTTCCCTTGTCAACTCTGTTGTTGCAGAATTGGTGGTCAATTCTGGGGAAGATTCTTGGATGTTTTCAATGATCCTTCTCAGAAAATCCATTCTAGCCACAAAATCAGCACCTGTAAAATTCGAGACTATGTCAGCAATTTTATCAGTCAATACTTTTGCTTGCAAAAATCGCTCTTGGACTGTATTACCAATGACCCTAGGAACAATATCATTGTTGCTCAGTTGACTATTTTCATTGTTGCTTTTACTATCACAATTATTAATGTTATCATTACCATCATTCCTGTTCAGTAATCTGATATTAGCTGTAAAATATGAACGTTTCCAGCGTTTCCAGCACAAACTTTCATTAAACAGCTCCAGATGTAAACAATGACGAATCAGAAATATGTGTTGACAGGGAAGATGCATTGACGATCGAAATGCACAAGAGCAACTGATTGAACTACAAGTAAGGTCTCCTTCTGAAGACTGAACTTGGAATGAATCACCATCATTTAGAGCAATTCTTTGAGGATCTGCCACGAAACGACTGTATTGCTCTTCCAAACGTGTGAATGCAAAAGGTGTCAAAGTACGTGCATATTCAGCTATTGTAGCAACAGTATTCGATTCTGCTTTTCTAGTTTGTAATGCTTTGGAAGAAATATGATCGCTTTCTATTCTAAGTGTCAAGAGCATGTCAAAAAATTCATCAGTGAATTTGTCAAGAGTGTTGTATTTATCTGTTACTGATTTCAATTGTTTGTTTATTCTCTCAAGCCTGCTATTCGTAGACTTGAGAATGTTTCCCTGTTTGGAATTCTCACTGTGTACCCATTCTTCATGGATTGTGTCCCAATTCGATAGAAAGTAAATATGAACCTGCAATGGTGCTACGGAGAGTAATTCTTGTTTTAAGTTCTGGTATTGGGACTCATTCTTAGCAAACGTCATTTTTTTAAAGATTTCTCGAAATGCATTAACCTGATGTTGAGTAATTCCCATCTTTTGCACAGACACCTCTCTCTTGAAGCTACGCATGGTGTGAAATGGGCAAATAAGAAGAGATATATCTTCAAATATCTCTTTAACCAGTTGGCGCTCATTCATATCCTTGTCAGTCATAAACCCTTGTATTTCACATGACTTCATGTTTTCATCTTTGAAGGTTTGTAAAAGCCATCGCATTGTACTTTCCTCTTCATTTGCCAACAGCGAAACACCACATATTTTGCTGAGCCCAAAACTATCTTCCACTAAGAACAGATAAAGAGGGTATCTAATGTTGGCCAATTTATATGTTGCATCCAGACAAGTTATTTCTGGATAAGTGTGAAATTCTGATTTCATTTCTGGGTCTTGGAAGAATAATCCTAGAAAATTGTTGTCCTTATCTCCAAACAGCTTCACTTCACAATGATACTTAGTTTCTAATTTTTTTACCATACTGTTTAAGTCACTACTATGGTCCTGGTCATGTTCTTGATGAACAGACATTTGTTGTTTCAAGTTATGAATATCTTTTATACTAATCATCTTGCTTGTTTCTTGCATTAATTTCCTCTGGAGGAGTTTTTTATTTGCTCCTACAGCTAAATAGCTTTTCGCAATTGTTTTTTGTTCTTGTGATAACTTGCGCTGCTTAGGTAGATGCATGAAGAGTTCTTTGTCAAGAACATGGTTGTGTTTATCATTGATGTCTATAACACAGAGTCGATCTCCTTCCTTGTTAACACGCACTTTAATGACAAATGGACAACCATCTTTTAATGTCCTGAAAATAAATATGATTCAGGTACAATGTCTAACAGAAATCTGATGTTCAGTCCAAAGTCAAATCAATAGAGGGAAGAATATCTTAAATCAAAAGTTAGATGTCATAGCCCAACCTTTTTTATTTCTAAAATCGGTTCGTTTGTCCCTTAACTCCAAGCAATTGACATACAATGTTGAAAAATTTGTTTGATATTTTATATGACTAAATGTCGTCCACATAATGATGAGGTCTCTCCATACAGGAAGTTGACAATTCCTTATATTTAATATACAGTATTTGACGAATATTCATATCTTGTTAATTTGACATTCTGTATAGCAAAACATTCACTGTAAGAAATGGTTAGCCTATGTTTTAGGTTAATACTTATGTTTTTAAGGTCAATATACAAAAATATCAGGCAAGTTTTTAAGGTCCTCTGACCAGAAGTGAATATTTTTCAACATTTTATATAATTTTTAATATTTTACTGTAGCAAAGACATCTTTCAATATTGATAGAAATTTCGACTTTCGTAATATTTAATGGATCATGCTAATCAGGGCTGGAAATAAGGATTTTTCAGCTGTCCGGTCATTATTCCAAGTAAAGCGAGATTTTCACATATGAAAGTCACTCAGATGCCTTATTTTGGGCTTATCTTTCTCGCAGGCAAGAAAAATTCTTAAAGAACGAATAAAAAGTATTTCCATACATGGTTAAAATCTGACGTCAGTTCCCACGCTGTCTTGCGTTCTTTAAAGTGATTCAAACATGGAATTAAAACGTGCATTGTAATACACGTGTCAACAACACACAGCTACACTTGACGTATACTGACATAAATAACTTGAGTTAAGAACTAGACACACTTGGATAGAGCAAGACAAAAAATGACCTGACAAGTGTTGGGTCAAAGTTTCAAATGTCTGGTCATTAGGCAAAAACGTCCGGCACAGTGATAGAACACTGAAACACAATCTATGACGTGAGTAAGTGGTTCCAGGGTTAATTTCCAGGGCTAATCCCAATCAGGGTGATCGATAGTTTTTTATCCTATCAAAATGAATTTAGACCGATAAAATTGATTGACATAATCCATCTTTTCTCATTAATTAAAATGCAACTTACGCACAGATTCTAAAGACAAACTGTGATATACACAACCTTGTGAAACTCGTGATGGAAGCTTTGATAGTTCAGTAGAAATTGGATCGATTAAATTGATCGATGGGATCGAATGTTGTCCCATCATTATCAATTTTTATTCGACCATTGATCGTTGATCGACCGTTATAATTAGCCCTGTGTATAAATAGAGTAGGTTACCTTGTTTCTCGTTTTCCTAAACCTCTTTTAATGAAATTCTTCCCTCCATGAATGCAAGCATATTTGAGATGGTAGTATTTCAGTTCCTTTTTAATTGGAATTTGAATCCCCCTCTTTGCAGCATTCTCACAGGTCTGGCTGTCCCATATGTACAAATCGCAGTAGTTGGTTGACTTGTATTCCTGGATAGTCTCCTGAAGATCTGTATAGGAGATAAAGCTGTCCCCAACTTGAATTGTGCTACTTAACAGTTGGGCACTGGCCATTCTTTTGGTTTTACAGCCACAACCATTCAAGGATATCGTCTTATCTTAAAGAAAGTCATATAATGTAAAACCATTGCACCAGAGGGTGTAATTGGAAATTCGACTCAAAATATGTTTCAGTTTTGAAAGCAATTAAGAAATTTACATTTTTTAAGAAGTAACTATACTTATTTTATCAAATGAACCTATGCTTCCCACTAGGAAGACTGATGGCCACATACACATTAAGATAGCCATTGCATCAAAAAACATGCTGTTCAAAATTTTGCAAGACTTTAGTAATCAAAGTACCAACCTATAAATAAATTATTGTGCATGTCAAAATCTGTTTTCTTTTCTAATCTAGAAGAATATAGAAAGATGTAAAACATATGAGCATTAGGCGGAGAAACGACAGGCACAATTCTCAAATAATTCTCAACCAGACATTAAAAGAATAAATTATGTGATTCATCTCTTTTAAGGCTCATTGATTGAATAAAGTGCAATCTTAATTCGAATTCGAATTTAAAGTATAGGATACAATAACCATTTATTGATCAGTTACAAAGTGATGTTTTTTTCTTAAAGTAAACCAGAGAACTTTATTATTCAACCACAGCGAGAATAAGAATAATTTTAGGGTCAACTGAGAGAAAGAAAAAAAACTTTATAACTGATCAATAAATGATTTTTTTTTATTTTTGTCACATTCTCTTATAAAAAGATGATGAACAATCATCCATCGTTTTTATCTATCAGCGACTATCATATCAACAAAATTTATACATTTAATCAAAATCTGAACAAATACATTGCAGATTTTAAACCACATGAAACCCCATAAAATAATGAGCATGCTAAGGTTGAAAATTACTTTTGAAGAACATAATCTTTGACCTAGATATGCTCATATTTAAATTCAAGGGGGAGAATGGTAGATATGATAACAATTAAAAGAATTCAATATGAAGAATAAATGGGACTATCTAATCTCACCCACCTAATCATCTGACACTCAATATGTTTGTCCCATAAGTTTCTTAATTGCATCTTAATTTTCAGCTCCTCTTTGTAAAGTATCAGGAAAACAATAAAAAAAAGAAAAAGAAAAAGAAAATACAAGCCTATAGAGTTTCAAGAACAAACCTGTTAAGAATGATGAGATATAAGTAAGCAATTAGTTAATAATTAAAAGTGGGATGGGGTTAACTAATCAACTTTCTTAAACATTTCTGTTTTTCAGAATACCAATAATAACAAAGAAATGACCTCTGTAACAGTTTTTTAGTTTATTTTTCAGTGGGGCAAAAATTTTATTGACCAATAAATTATTTGAGAACAGTTTAATAAATGGTAATTTTTAGTGTTTCTAGACCTAGACCATATAACTCTATTTGGACCTAGAGGACAGATCCCCCCTTTCACATTTTTAATAAAATCTCAAAAATAAATGATTGAATTAACTTCTAATTCTACAACTTAAAAGTTTTTATTCTTGCAACATATTTAGATGAATTGCTGTTAGTTCTAATATATTTTGATTGAACTGTTCAAATGATTTCAAACTTGGCATTTAGTCAGAAAATAATGTGAGGAAGATTTTACCAAGATTTAAGAACATTATCCCAAGGACGACATCTGACGCTGTCATACCAGACAAAAATAGACGGCGTTGATATTTAATATGGATCGCGTCAAAAAGTGCCCACATTATTTTTGTTTTATTTGGAAATCAAATGCAATTCAAACAATGGGGCAACCACGTTTACATCTCAGCATATTGTTTGCATGTCAACTAGAGAAAAACATATTGTCATTTAAAATATGTTGTTCAACATGACATTACATCGAATTTTTTGATGTTTATCGAAAGTATTTTGGACAATTATTATTTGTGCCAAGTTTCATCTATCTAGCTCATCGTTAAGAGTCTTTTCTCAGGGAAGGGGGAATCCACCCCATCTAGGACTATTTTGTTTAAAATCGCCCAGGTCCAAATAGGGAAGAAGGGAATACAAAGAAGTTTGAAAAAAGTTCCCTGTTAGCCCTCCTTCGACTAGAATCACATAACATCTGAAAAATTTGGTGTTATTGAAATTCCTTATGTATTTGCACAAATTGTACACCTATGGTTTGCAATGGGTCATCAGTGCATGATATAACTATACATCATGGTAATTCCTTTTTATGCCATTTATGACCAAATAGTATGATAAGTTATCGATTTCAGGAGAACCCGCCTTTTTGGCAGGAAATATTGCAAAAAATTGGTAATTTTCAGACAGTTATCAGAAAGTTTGGAAAATGTTGGGTTATCGTGACCTGTCGAAAGTTACCATGATTATATTTACTATTAGAAAAGTCCTTTTATAATCATTTTGCAAATTAGTCACCAGACTATCCAGACCTTATTTTCATTTCTTCTTCTGAAATACTCAGCAGGAATCTTTTTCGCTTAGTCTTTAAAAACACTTTGATTGTCTGAAAAGAAGAGAGTGAAATTAATTCAAATTAAATTAATAACTACTCTGATTTATCTTATATCATAATGATATCATTCATTTCCATTAATAAGTGTGGGTGAGGGGTCTTTGCATAGCTTAGATTGAAACCAACTCAGTTGGATCCAGTATAATTACTCATTAAGAAATAAAGAATATTCATCATTAGACATATTCTAAAATTAAAATTAATTTTGTTTTGAGAAAACTAAATGTTTAGAGAAAGGTAGGAAATGTTTTTGTATACATGTGCACACACTACTCAGAATGTCTTACAAATTTGAAAGAGCATGCATGCATGAGAAAAATGAATTAAGCTTGTCGGCCCTTTAGCTAAGTGGTTTAGTCAAAGGTTAATTAAGGTTAGTTTAATAAAAAAAAACTGAAAAATTTCCACTAAAAGTGTATCTTTTGCAGTGCATTAAATTGAAAATGAATTGTATTAATGTTGTGTATGTGTCATAAATGTTGATCCGTCCCCATTAGTAGACCCTAATCTTCATTGCCTTTATCAGGAATGTATATGGATGAAAATGGTATTTAATAATTGTGCATTATTTCATCCTACCCACACCAACCTCACTCACAATCATAAGCCATATGAGCTCTACCAGTCAATTCTGATCATGTGCATAAATAGTGAAAGACATGTGTACCTACCCACATCAGTAAAAATAAATCAAAGCAACTAGACTTTCATAATGACAGGGTTGTATCAGACAATATAAATTTGGGGGGGCTGACATATGTTGTCTCCCTGAAGGCCAAGGGAAAATGTTGGTTTTGTGGGCTCACAGATGCCTGAATAATGACTTTCACAGGTTTCTCTCGCAAAAAAAGAAACTTTATTACATTTCTTGTCAATTCATCATATTAACGATTGAAAAAAAATGGTTGGTAGGAAAAAAGTTGCAGGGGCTTAAGCCCCTTTAGCCCTGAATAATTATCTTCAGGAACAACTTTTATAAGTGCATACACATCTACATAATTTTGAAAGTTTTTAAGATGAATATAATGAAAGGACATTGATAAATGTTGAACAGGAATGAGAGAACTGTACTTACTTGACAACATTTTGAGCCAATTATACTTCACATCTTATGTTATACAACATGGAGACCGAAAACAAATTTCTGACACACAATTCGACCATTCTGACCACAATATTCAAGAAAAACAACATTAACAATGACAGCAATACAGCATATGCAACATAGTATTAGGGTCCGTACACAAACATAAGATGTGTATTAATTTGTTGTGTTTTCAGCAAGTTGAGATACCAAGCTCAGATACTACAAATTTATAAATTCATATTGATTTAAGTGACAAATAAAATAAATTGGAGCATATTTAATTGGTTCTTTTCAATACATTTTTCACCATTGATTTGAAACATGTTCTTTTTTTCAGATTTGAGAATATGAAAATATACTAGGCAACTAATTATTTAGTACTGATCAAATTAGCCAAGGAAAGACTATTTCATATAAATCTTTGAAAAACGTAGACCTATTCTTGTCATTTTAGTAACATTTTGTTTCACTACTTTTCAAACATCCTTCATTGATAATACAAAGACAAATACAAATGTCAATCAATATCTTTTTCAGGAGTTACCTAATAAAAAGTAATCTAAAAAAATTGATCAGACTAACTAATAAACCCAAAAAACATTTAAACATGTTACAATAAGAAAAATCTTCATACCCTGATCAAATTGCAAAGAAAATCTTCATTTTTAATGTATGAAAGATTTATGAGTATCTCCATTTACAATTTGAATAATTGTTAGTGAGTGAATGGTGATTCCAAGTGAAACAGATTGTTTTGAATGTTTTAGTGATACAACTACTTATATAACTTGTAAAATCTTCAAGTGAAAGATGAAAACATGAGAATTCAGAAAGAGTCATGTTACATATAAACATGATTATGAACAGTTTTGTTCATTAGGGACTTGATGATATGATGGTTAATTAAGACTGTTCAACAAAATCCTTTTCAAAAGAATCTCAAAAACGAAACCCCAAAACCGATGCAATAAATTGGAAAAGATCTTATTGTTCTGTCAAAAAATGTGTATGCTTTTGATTAGTGAACCACCCCTTTAGTATACCTACCAACCTTACTTACAGAAGGTGATAACTAGAAATCCGCCTTTCCAAGATGACCTTTTTACAGCTCATATTATCTTATTATTCAAAATTATGTATCTTTTACTAATTCAGGCAATTGAAAGTCAATACACTTCAATTAGTACAAGCATGGTTTCTACAAACTTATATTTCATTAATTAGGTGTTATATTTCTTACCTGGGGGGGACAAAATGCCCCCTCATGAGGATCTAGTCATGTGTGTTTATTTGTATATATATATTCTCAACTCAGCCACTCAATGAATATAGCGGAGAAAATCAATTGAGGCTTTGACCAACTCCAGTTGCGTTCCAAATTTGTAAATGTATTCTAGCATTGTGATTTGTGTTCTGTATGTGCGTCTGTGTGTGTACATATGTTACCAATGCAATTAGTTAATGAGTGTACATGGCTCATCTTTGTACGATACAAGCTATGTACTGAAATATAACTGAGGTATCATTTGAGGGGTTAAACCAACTTCAGTCATCCTTGGCTTAATGAATATCAGCTTAGGTTGACAACATGTAAAAGAGTATCAAGTGTAAAATCTGTGTATGCTAGTGGGTGAGATGGGCGAAGTTGTGAATGTTGGATATTGAGTGTATAGTGTGTGAATGTTTATCCTTTTTATTCTTGTAAATGAAATATTTAATTCCTTTTTTCTCTTTCCTATATTTTTTAGAAACCAATATATATATTAGCAACCAGTGCTGAAAATGTAACGAAGATACAAAATATATTTACTGGGAAACTAGTGTCGTCGTTGTATGTGTCAGAGTCCTAATTCAGTAGGTGAACCAGCCCTTATTTTTATAATCATGGTTTTCATGTTATCTTCTTTAAATGGGTCGTATATATAATCATAATTTTTGAGTTGTAATCTTGAACAAATGGAACAAGCAAAATTAAGACCAAATTCACAGAAACCCACATGCAATATACTAAAAAGAAGTACCATATTTGAAAGACTGCTCTTGGGGCTTTATAAGTGGAGGGATTTCATGTCCAGACAACAACATGATTTTTAATACTACTAGGAAAAATTTCATAAAGTTTTAAATGCAATCTTTGGGAAGCAGTCGAAGAAAAGGGAAGAACAAAAAGAGACAAAGACACTTTGTAAATGAAAATATTTGAATAAAATTTGACTAAAACATAATAAATATACTAAAAACTATGAAAATAAATTCCGCATATTATCATCATCACAATAAAAAGATGGAACATTCCCATCAACATCTTTTATCTGTTGGTCAGCTCCAGTCTTTAATAAAAACTCTGCAAGATCAAAATGTCCACAAGTAACAGCATAATGCAATGGTGTTTGTAATTCTGAATCTTGACAATTAATATTACATCCAATATGAATTAAATAGTTTGCTATTGCTAAAAAACCTTGATCAACTGCCCAATGCAGTAAAGTTAATTTGTTATCATCTATTAAGTTAACTAAGCTCTTATCTTTATTTAAAACACTTTCTAATTTTTTTAAGTGACCTTCACGACACCAATCAAAGACAGTTTTATCACATTCCTTGATATCATCTTCAGGGTCCTTCATAAGTACACTTACACTTACTCCTAATCCAGATGACTCATTTTCTGTTGAGTTTTCATCCCATTCAGGGTCCAATAACTGAACTAATTCAATATATCCTTCTTTTGCTTCTTCCTGTGATAAAGTACAGAGAGAGTTCCAACTTTCCCACTTTGCTTTTGCAGTGAATTCCCACATCCTTGGTTTTGAAATGTTACAAGGACCTTCTTTAGCTTGTTTATATAAACCATATAACTTGAGCATGTCATCCTCTTTTAAGTTTTCAACATGCCGCACATGTTTAGAGGCTTTCTCAAATAGTTCATCTAATTCCATATTTTCTCTTTCTCCCTATAAAAAACATTTGGCAAAGTTTATACAGGCAATATTTATTAAAGTTTGTTAATGCTAGCAATTATAAAGTGAGGTAAATGAATATAAAAACAAAACGAAAGATGATTTAGCATCTTAAACCTAAGTCTAGAAGTAAAGTGATGCAAAACATATATGTTTCAGAGGACCCACTACAATAAGAAAAACATGATACTAAATTTCCTTTAATGCAAAACAAGTTGTTTTTTTAATTCTGTCATTTTCCATCATTATAACCAACAAAAAGATGAGAACCGCCTGAAAAAGATAAGGTGTGAGGGGAGCTTCTCAGAATTTTAATAAGTTATAATTAGTCTGTGGAATGAAAAATATAGTATACTTGTTTGTTGAAATGATTAGTTCACTCTTCATAGTTAGATTGATTGTTTCTGCACACTGTTGCACATTAAATTTATTTATTCAAAATAGTTTGTTCTGTTTGCTTATTTATCTATTCATTTCATCTTTTTGTTTGCTAGTTCTTTCAATCCTCAAGTTTGGTTAATGGTAAATAGTGTCCACTATGATGGAACAGCCATGGACAAGGTACTGACTTAAGTCCCACCTAGTGTTTCGTCAGCTACTAACTGACTAGCCAACTCTACTCACAACATGGCTCACCTGTCGGCATTGCCAAATGATAGCTATTGTCCAGTAAGTAACTCACCAAGATAATGCTTAACTTACTAAAGATGTTGAGGTTTATAGATAAGTCAAAATTGTTTCATGGGCTCATAAATTTGAGTGACATGCCTCATCCATTTTTAAAAGGTACTTTCTTAAAAATCATTACAATTTTGATAGATGAAAGGCAACAATACTTAAATTTAACCACACATATAGAACATGAAAAAGGACTCCTACAGGATATTTTTTGAAAATTTTAAAATAATGTGAGAAAACTGCACATGTTAAATTCATTATAAAAGTTTAAATAAATGAATACATAGATAATGCAAAAGGATAATTGTATAATAAATATAATTAACATAAGAAGCTCACACCTCCAACACCAACACCACTACCGCCAATATTTTCATCATTCTTTGTCAAACAAGGGAAAAGGAAAAACAAAGAGCCTTTGGGCAGAACAGATAAAATAAAATAAAATTCAAGAGAAAAAAATGTATTGCATTGTTGAGAAAGAATAATCAAAAAAGATAGATTAGATGGGGTCTGGAGGTCTATAAAAAATACAAAAGAATTGCCGTTTAGAAACCTTCAAACAGTTACATGTATAATAAAGCCATCAGGATCTTTTATAAAACAAGAACCATTACTTGATGTTTCAGTTGGAATTTTGCATACCTGCTCATTTGATCTAATTCTATCAAATAAAGCAGTTTGAACTTGAACAGAAAATCCAACATGACCAATTTTAGAACAACCGCTACTGTCATTAGTAATATAAGAAAAATTGTTTGTCAAATTATGACGAAACTGCACTTCAATTTGACAATATGTTTTTTCATAAAGCCACTCTCTATTCGCAATATTAGTCAAATTTTGTGATGGTGGTTCATCATTAGTATATGCAAAAAAATATAATGTGAATGGAAAGGTATTTGCAGGTTGTTCAATACACAATAACTTCATTCCCAAGACGTTTACATAGAAGTCTTTGGTCTTTTCAATATCAGTACATCTGATAGTTATTTGACCAATCGATGGTGGTATATCCAATGGTTGTAAAAGAATTCCATCAGAATTTTCTGGCTTTTTAAAGTTGTTTTCAAAATTATGCTGTAGCAATTCGATGGAGTACCCATTTGGATCACAGAAACTTGTAAGAAATCCTACATCATAAAACTGTTGACCAGGACTTATGTTGATGTGATTTGATCCAAAATAATCAACTGCAGCATTTACATCTTTTAATGATAGTCCAATTTTCCAGTAACCACTATCTTTATATGAAGATTGAAAATTATCATCATCAACAATAAAACATGCAGCAGTCAACTCGTTTTTATCTCTTTTATTGTCATATCTAAAAACGTGAATACTATCATCACTCCATGAATAAGGAAAACTCTTTAGATCAACAATTTTTCTTTCATAATTCATGCCACAAATATTTGCATAAAAATTGATTGTTTTTTGTAAATTTGAAGATTTAATTCTCAACATGTTATACTTTATGTAATTCATGATTTATTTCTATTAAAGAAACATAGAATATGCATTAAAAGACCATTACAAAACATATACATTAAAAGACCATTACAAAACATATACATGCAATCAGTACCTCAAAACCTGCCTAGGACTGTTCAACAACGCCTTTTTGGCAACAGGACAATTCAGCAAGGGGATCTTTTGGGGATGGACAATTCAGCGACAGGATGTTTTGGCGACAGAAAATTCGAGATTTCTGTGTTACCAGGACGATTTGGCGAAAAACAATTATGTGATTAGAATAATGCGACACAATTACCATTAGTTTGGTCTGTATTTTTCATATCTGATACATGGTTTCAGTCCCTTCCTCCCATGGTCTTGGGGGAAGTAAAAGATTTCATGTTGATTTATAATGGGGGGAAAAGACCTTTCTTTTAATTTCAGGGGGCACAAAATGTCAAGGGGGACTTTTATTATGATAAGATTTTTGAAAATTTCCCCAACCATGTTTAAGAGAGCTTATATAACAAATTTTCCCTTAACAACCTTAACCAATAACATGCATCTTTAAGCATAGAAAAATACATATTCTTTAGCACAATACTGTTCTCAATATTATGAATTGGTCTTGGCCACAGAGCATAACTTTCATAGACCAGCTATGCTCAGAAACAAGATGTACACAGTCGGAGGAACTTCCAACAGCTATGGACAATCAAATAGAGTGGAGAAGATGAGTCAGAGCCTCCCATATGCATGCACAATTTGATGATGTGCATGAAGCATACATTGCGAACTGAGAATTTGGTGTCATGGGGGAGTAAATTGACATTTTAGTGATGATGGGACTTGGCCTGAAGGAAGGACTTGAATTATGATAGGGGGACTTGTAACTCCCAAGGAACCCATGGATGTATGATAATTGGAGCACAATAATTTGAATGTGTCTAAATTCAATTCAACTAACTGGGATGATTCCAGGAAATGTTTCTCATATCAGATTATCGATCATAATAGATAATGAGTATATAATGAGTTCCAATGTAATTTCTACTTAAATATTGGCGTAACAAACCTAGTGATGTCAACCTCTACCAGGAATAATGGAAGAGTTTTTGAAATTCTTTAGGATGAACCTTTAGAAAATAGGTTGAAAAATATTTCCTCATAATATGAAAGAAAATAGTAATAATTAAGGTTTTTTAAGATAGATTTAGTAATTGGGGGGTCAAAGTGACTGAAACGAACTGCAAGTCGTCGAATCATCCTAGTGACGCATAAATCTAGAATCTCTTCAGTCGCTGAAACGTCCTATTTTTTGTCACTGAAACATCCAGTTGCTAAATGAGACAACCAATGTTTCTATTGTATTATATCTTCTTTCATCCTAATTTGATCAAAAACTTAATTTTTAAAACCGATTAAATAAGGCATTGGGTAATGAATAGGTGTCCAAAAGTATTTTATGTCCCCTTCTCCACATTTCTTGAGGGGAACCCCCTCCCTTTCTAAGAGCACCCCCTAATTTTCGAGTCCTTTCTTTCTAGAAGACTAGTGATACACCCCTTTTTTTTTCTTTCTAAGTGTTTAGACACACCAGTTGAGAAAAATTATGAGTATTTTTCCAAAAATTGTTATTTGTAAAAAAATGAATTAAGGAAATAATAAACATCATTTTTTTTGGGGGGAGGGTCAAAAATTGTTCTTCTTCGTGGAATACCCACTCACCCAAAGCAATAATTGCTAAATAATATAGAACCAAGTACTATATAAAAATGCTCTTAATTAACTTAACACCCCCCCCCCCCAACCCTGGTAAGTACCAGCCAACAACCCCAACTGCGCAGTTATTTTAGTTAGATGGGGTATTGATACCCCATCTAACTAAAATAAGCAGTTGAAGATGAAATTAAAAAGATGTTAACTGTCAGGCATATCAGTAGTTTACGGCTGTCAGCTGTTTTGTGATCTGCAAAAGGTCTGTCAGAATCCATACATTTCAATTATCTTAATGGCAAATTGCGATTGAGGAATGTGATCTGGCAAAATTGCAAAAAAATTATAAAAAAAAAGACACAGCGAAGACAAGAAGACTGTCAGAAAAACTGACTAAAATATACAAGAGATTTGATTTGATAACGCTGCAAACTTTTTCCAAAATTTTCTTTAGCTGATGTGTTAAAATACATCTTTTTCAGAAATTCAAATCATTGATTTGCTTACCTCCCAAATTATAATTCTGGGACATAACTTTTTCACAGAAAGGGAGTTAAACTATTCGGTTATATAATTATATTTGATGAATTTTGCATTAAAACATACTGTTACAAAACCATGATCCAAAAATAATAGATTCGTGGAATCCAGACAGTTAAGAGTTGGAAACCAAAAATGGGATGAAGTGAACGAATTGATTTCAAATAGCTAAAAAAAATGAACTTTCATGATTTGTTAAGGCTTTGGTAGAAGGAATGTGTGGAGAGTACGAACAATTTTTTTTTCTTTCTTCGTGTATCAAGTACAACTAATTAAACGACTATTATCAGAGAGTGGTGGTGTGATGTTTGGAATTGTGGAACCCCTTGTTTGTTTTTTGTTGTACGTGTGTTTTTATTTTTTACCATCAGGACTAAACGGCTGTATCTGATGTCCATAAACTGACATGATGGACCCAAGAAAGTGACCACCAACAATTATAATGAATTGAACGTAATGGAGCATCCACAAACCATTCATGCATGATATAACATGATGGCAACATGTCAAGACACGATGTTATGTTTTCTCATTTCGAACTATTTACTTTTTTGTTCTTTCTCGCACACTTTCGATTTCTTTTTTCGGTCGACTTTTTTTACGTCACGTTGTCGGACGATGATGGCCTTTGTCGTTCCGGCGGAGCAGAAAGTTATGCGATTTTCGCGATTTTTGCCCTTTTTTGCGAAAGTTTTTTCCAGAAGTACGTAAAATCGAAATTCACAAAAGTTTTTTTTTGTTAAAACGGTTTAAAACGCGCACTATCCATACGAGAAAGTACGATTACAGAACTTGTCTACCTTGAAGCAGGTAAATATCCTT
>JAUKPT010000449.1:0-20047 GCA_032273505.1 Nanomia bijuga
ATTTGTTTAGATTGAACATGGTACTTATACGTTACATTCTGTTTCTTCTATTGGGTGTTTACCCTCCTGATACTACAACGATTACATATCTTCTTTTGAATTTTTATTGACGAAAGATGGTCCTGTATGCATTCATCATAGAAACATACATCTGGTGGCGATTGAAATTTCTAAGATCAAAAACAATCTTAGTCCACTATGAGAGAAATATTTAGAAACCTAATATAGATCGTGTGCTATATTCTTAAGAGAAAATGTCGACTCGGTCTACTATGGACAGCGCTCAATGTATATTTTTGGTCGACTAGTATAAAACACAATGCTACCAAGAAATACAAGTCAATTACTTTATTAGATCAGTTAAAAAATTTAATAAAAAAGGGGATTCCAGAAAATTGCCCTTGTAGATTGTGCAAAAACTATGTTCCAAAACTAGGCTTTATAACAACTACAGAATAAGCATAGAACCATCTTTCCTTATTTTAATATTTTTAGATATTCCTTAGTTGTTTTTTTTTAGATTTTTATGTATATATAGTAAAATGTTTTAATATTTTATCGCATTATATACGCCAATGCAGCATGTGGCATTAGAAAAATATTTTACGACGTATGCGATGTAAAATAATGATAATGATGATGAGAAATGTTATTATATACAAGATAACATGTCCTGGAGGCAACCGCTGCTATGTTGGACAATCTGTTTGACAATTAAACTTGCGACTCAGAACATAGAAACCTGAACAAACCAGTGGGAAGTCATTTTGTCCAGTGCATCGATCAACGCCCCACATTGGAAGACGTGAAGATACTAGACCGGACTGCACGTAGACTGACATATCTGTTGACATTGGAAGCACTCTACATTAACTAGCATTAGCCTTCCTTGAATTCGAAAGATGAGTACCAAAGTAGAACACTGACATTTTAATTTTGGTTGAATTCCCATTAATCTATTTAATATTTCAACTTGTTACAAACACTACCTTTTTCTCTTATAAATATAACAATCAACATCAATACTCAATCTACATTGTTGTTACTATGATAGTTCTTGATACTGTTAAGATTTGAAAAACAGACTGAGACAATAAGAAGGAAGCTACTTCTACATACTTTGGGGTATATATAAGCACTATTTGTCAGCCAAAACTCCATTATGAGTAAAATAAAAATTGGTTGTAAAAAACAAATTTCTATAAATGTTGACAATTTGTCAACAAAGAATGTAATTTACTGTCCATTGATAAAGAAACAAAGGCACGCTAGCCTCTTTATTGTTACTCTTATCTTGGAACCAAAACACAGAATTAGATGACGTGACAGAACAAGAAAAAAAACAATAGAACACCTTGCCAAAGACATTTAAAAAAAGAAGATCTACCAAAATGCAAAGGGCCACATAAATGGCTGGAAAAGAGAGTGCCAATTGATTGAAAACTATTTCTTAAATTGAAAATAAAAAAAATATTTGAAAAAAAATCGGATTTACAAAAGAAGTATATATCAATAGTTGCATTTAATGGGTTTATGTCTTGTTCAAAGTGATCTCAAGTTTTTATCCTCCTTGTAATCAATGTAATGCAATGTCAGCATTCAAAAAAAAAATTAAATCATCTTTAATTTTATCTTTGATGAAAGTCAATTTTTCTTTCATACTCAAAAAAGGCAACTCTTCTTTTCACAAAATTAGCTTGATTACCTGACAAAAGTATCTGATGCCCATTCAAATTGTATTCACTGCAAATCAACTCACAATGGAGAAACATAAGAGACAAATTAATGGAAAATGTATTTTGTTTGTATTTTTTATGCAACATCTTTTCATACATTTCAATCTATTCATTTCAAAAGATGCATACAATAGAATAGAATAATAAATATTTACAATAAAAAATCATTATTTAGTTCACAACAATATGAAGAAAATATGACCATCGCTGGTTAATTGTTTGCTAAATGTAATTTTTTCCCTAGCCGCAACAATGCGGGATGAAGTGTATATCTAATTATTTACTATTCACATACACAGTGTGAGCTATAGATCAAATCTTTTTCTTGACTGGGCATACAACCTCAATTTGTTTGAGGACAGTGACGCTTTTATATTCATTAGTAATCTGTGCATACTCAGTACCGTTAATCTACTCAAGTTATTTTCATTGCCCCTAGATGCACCATTATTTTAAAGAATAGGCTGTGAATTACATAAAACAGACAATTAATTAGCTAAGGCCTCGAGTTCATATAAAAACTCTTGTAAAAATGAAAAGTCATTTGTATGTTACAAATTTATTTTTACATTGATATCATAAATAGAAAAAATACATTAGATGCATGCTCTAATATACATACATACAGAATCAGTTCTTATGACAATTATATAAACTTCAAAAATTCCATTATAAATACAGTAAAATCAGAAATAAATTATCATTAATATTATAATATAAGATGAAAAAGCACAAGAAATAACAAAAATATATACATATGAATCTTAAAAAGATTATGCAAAAAAGCTGTTAATGTTTTGTTCTTTGCATAAAACTTCAAATACCTTTTAAAAGAAATGAATTTCAAGAAAATTTAAATCAAATATGGATGACATTAATGTCATGCTTGTAATAAAGTATGCTTCTAAGCTTGTCTAAAGGAACGAATGGGCGCATTTTAAGTATTATTTATTATAAGATTTAGGAAGGCAATGTCAGATGTGTACATCGAACAAATAAATAATCTATTTCATGATTCATCAATATCACTATACTCAAAATGATCAGTTATTGAAGAAAAACGATTACTTTTCAACTCAATACCAACTTCCTCATGTGCTCTTGGTGTATTTCCAAGGACGAATCTGTCAAAAGATGATCCCGGTGCTGAGTGATAATTTGTATCAGTTGATTCTGTTTTATTCAAAGTATTGTAACTCTCATCAGAATGCAACGACTTTGTTTTTTCAGTGATGAAGGATGTCTCTTCAATTTGCCCACTACTAGATTTATTTAGCCAAACACCTACTTTCTCTATATAACATGTTTTCGTAATATTTTGTGAGGAATTTTGAGAAAGGATTATCCCTTTCTGTAATGGGAATGAGTTAATTTTAATTGGATTAGTTAAAATGTTGTAGTTAGCTTCATCTTCAGAAATTTCATCAATGACGTCAAAGTCTGTATGTACACATTTCTCTTGGAAGTTTGATTTCAAAGAACTAATTAACTTTTCATTTTTCGTATCTTTTTGATTCGTTGAACTATTTGCATTTGAATAATCTTGTGTAGACCTAGAATCTAAATTACTTTGTGACAGAGAACTAGTATTATCTTCTAAAATGTTTTCTTTTGTAATGATTTTTTCTTGAATATCAGGTAATAAAAATCCACCACTTGTTCTTTCTTCGTCGTTATAATAAAGAGTTCCTGATACATCAGCAGAATTATAGAACTTATCAATTTTATCTTCGATTTTTTTTTCATTATGATTCTTTTCATTCAGAATACCACTCATTTCAATGACATGAGGCACATCGAGTATTCTTTCAGATGTAACAATTTTTTCTCTTTTTTTAACAGGATAAAGGTTTTGTAAAATAGAACTAGTTTTGTGCAAAGGTGTATACAATTTTAACCATCTATCAGACATAGCATGACGTGCATCAAGCCGCGATAGCGGATTTACAACTAAAAGTCTATCAATAAATTCTTTTGCTGTATCAGATATCAATGACCATATCGATTTTTTATATGAATAAACACCATTCAAAATTAGATTAAATAATTTAGCAGTTGTAGGTGCACTAAATGGTAGATGTCCACTTAACATAACATAGACTAAAACACCTATTGCCCATATATCAACTTTGCAATCATAAGGAGTTTTCTGAAGTAGTTCTGGAGCTATATACTCAGGAGTTCCACACCATGTTGTAGCATAGTCATTATGATGGCCACTTTGAACCTTGGCAAATCCAAAATCTGTTATCAAAATTTTTGAATCATGACCAGGGTGATAAAAAAGTATGTTCTCTGGTTTTAAATCTCTATGAATAATACCATTTAAATGTAAATAAAATACAGCTTCTAATAACATTTGAGTAATATGACAACAATATTTCTCATCAAAACTGCCTTTAGATTTAATGCGATCATATAATTCACCACCAGTAGCTAATTGCATAACTAAATACATAACACTTTTTGATATAATGACTTCTTCCAGCCTAACAATAAAATGGTGAGATATTTTAGCTAAGGCTCCTAGTTCAGCACTTGATAATTGTTTCTCAATATCTGTTTGAATCTTTACAATTTTTACTGCAAAAGGTTGTTTTGAAATTTTGCTTTCAACTCGCAGTACCTGAAATGAATAATATGAGAGTAAAGGAGTAGGGATTGTATTACAAAATTTCTATACAGAATTGATAAAAAAATAATTACAAAGACTAAAAATGTAAGCAATCTTTTTATCATAAGTCTTACTTTAGGATTTGAAGTTGAACGGCAAAAAGTATATACAGATAACAACATGAAAGTGAGATTCAATAAGTATGGAGATTAAAGCTGATATAAATCTATTACCTCACTGAATGTTCCTCGACCAATCAATGCTTTTATATCGTACTTTAAAGTTACACGTTTATCAATTTGAGCCTGATATTTTGCAGTTTTATCATTAACAATGCAATTTAGAGTTGAATTGTTATAATAATCACTGTCTATTCTATCACCATCAACACTGCCATTTTTTTCTTGGGAATAATCTTCTTCAGATTTGACTTTACCAAATTTACAACCCATATATCAATTTCTGGTAATAACCATAGAGTTGGTACATGAAACTCATTTCATTTTTCACAAGTAACTTCATAGCTACTAGCTATAGCCTGTACCTAAAATATGAAAATGATAAAAACATCAATCTTGACCTCAGGTAGAAAAACACCTTAAACACAAATTTTCATTAAGATGAAAAACCTGTTGCTAAAGGGTTTTAAAAAATGAAGTCGAAGAAAAAAATTTTATGTCACACAATTTATCAAAATGTCAATTAATTCTGAGGTTTTAGATACCCATTAGATCAAGAAAGTTGAAAAATATGATTTAAAGCCGGAATATTGATATGAAAAAATTGGTGCTAAAGGTGTTTTTCCATCTGACGGCAGAATTATCAAAACTTGTTTCTTGTGACTTTTAAATAAATTACATTGGCACCCTTATAAAGCTAGTGCTTCATCTATCCATGTTCTGTAATGTCGTTTTCAGACTTTTACAACGTAAAAGTTTGTAGTAGGAAAATGGCGGAGTCTCTCCAATGTAATAATATAACTTATCAAACCTGGTTTCTTCTTGTGTCTATAGAATAATAAAGTCAATCTCAATCTTGAGAAATGTTTCCCTTGTTTCCCTGCAAAAAGTTAAGAAATCCTTTCTCCAGCAATATTGAAGTGCTATTTTGGCTTAATTTAGGCATTTTTGAGCAGACATGTGACATCATGAAATATATTTATGACTTCTCATTAAGGTCTACCACCTTGTAAATTATCACCTCATATACGTTAGGGGTTCATAAGATATTTAGATTTGGAAAAAGATACTATCTGATTGACTGAGAGCCCTCTTTCAAAATATCTTGAGAACATGATTTTTCCAATTTTTTCCATTTTTCGCTAAAAGATGCAGCATTGTTTTCTGAACAAAAATAAGATTGAAAAATACACATCAGAGCTCCCAGACAAGAAATCGAAGATTTTAGGATTTTAGGACATTTTTAGAGCATATTTTAGGACAATTTAGGAAAATTTTCAGAAAATTAGGATATTTTTGGACATCTGGTCTATACTATTGAGACTTTCATAGCCCAAATTCAAGGATAAAACCATTTTCTTAGACAAGCAAGCTGTGTCTGTAACGCCTGGAAATGCATGTTTCTGGACCCATTAATCAGAGTTCAGATCACTATTTTGATCTAATTTCAAAATATTATTCAAACATTTTAGGACCTATAGGATATTTAGCTAAATTTTAGGACTTTTCAGGACAAAATTTCAAAATTTCAAACTTTTAGGATATTTTATGATTTTAGGACGGTCTGGGAGGCCTGCAATGTTAAGATATTGTGACATAATGGAAACAGGCCTATAGAAAGGGACCAAGCTCTCATCACTGCTGACACAGGGGAGTCGAAAATAAATAAAAAAATAAACAACTCACTTATCAAATTAATACAAAGTCTTCTATCCACAGCCACAAAGCCATTTCCACATAATTTAATCATTTAGTACTAAAAAAAGAAAAAAGATAATAAATATAGTGTAACTGAAGCCAATAACAACGGGTAGTCACACCAGGTGGAGATTCTTCCTCAGACTTGTGGCGCGAGTCAGAAGGCTCAGATACGATAGAAATGTAAGTGTTTTGTATAAATTTTTTGCAGAATATTTACTAAATCCATCTCTGGGTTATCAGTTGGTAGCTGATGCAACATTAGGTGGTAATTAAGCCATTGCCTGCACGTAAAGAGCTCTCCGTTTTGGGGAAACTTTTTGTGTGTGATATTTTGTGTCAAGCAGAAGTGGACAGACCCAGAGTGATTCATTAAATGTTAAAAAGTTTGTTTAGTAGCACAGGGACAATGGCACGATGGTAGAGTGCCTTCTGTTCGCAAGGTTGTGGGTTCAAATCCTGGCTGGGTCAGACCAAAGACTCGAAACCTGGTGCTCGTTATCATCCTGCTTAGCACTCAGCATTAAAAATTTAGCGTAAGGGTGAGCAGTGAAAACCGCCTACCCTACCCTCGGGTAGCAGCAAATGAAAAGGGAGCCTTCGGATCGCCCCCTACTATGGTCAACCAACTATTTATTTGCACTATTTTCTCTCTTTTTTGTTTAAAAATTATCAATTACAAATAAGAAAGACGCAAAAACAGGACAAAATACACTGGTATGACACTATAACCACATAGTTGGTTTAAATAAAATGGATCACCTCAAAAGTTTGGAAGATAGGGTGATAGGGTGATAAGTTTGTGGAACAGATGAGGTGTTAGGCATTCTCCCCTTAGGTAACCAATACCCAATACCTAATACCTAATACGTAATTCCAAATAAGTGTGTTGTGCGTTAAATTTCTGGTGTGTGTGTATATATGTGTGTGTGTGTGTGTGTGTGTGTGTGTGTGTGTGTGTGTGTGTGTGTGTGTGTGTGTGTGTGTGTGTGTGTGTGTCCTGATAATGTTATTCTGAGCAATCTGGAGCAATGATCAATTCAAACAATTATATTGCTATATCCTGCTATATCAATAAATAAGCTTTTTCCAAAAACCTGGCAAACCTGGAAGAAATAAGCTCCTGGGAAGAAAAAAAAATTTGTGGTGATTTTTGGGTTTTCCCGAAAATATGGAAGAAGAAAAGTGTGTAATTATTTAAAAACAAGAAAGAAATAAGACATACTATCTTTTCATCTGTATCTATTGATACACTTACATAACAAACATGACTAAACATTCAAAAAATAACACCACTTGAGGGGTGGAGGTCTTGCAAGAAGTTTAAAATTCTCAGGACATTTATGCCTTTTCATAAATTAAGTCTCCATTATAGCAAGTAAATCATATTTTTTAAATAATGCTTGAACATCACTGCTCTCAAATTTTTGTTTGACTCCATTAATGTTCCATGATAAAATCGAATGATTTATATTAAAATCGTTAAAACCACATGAATCTGCCCCTATTGAGAAAATAGGTTTTGGTCTACCACTTCACAATCTATAGATAATTTTCCTTTCTCGATCTTTATATTTTTATTTTTATTTTCTAATTTCATTAAATTATTTTTCTTTTATTGTCTTTTATTGTCTGTTATTTTCTTGAGAAAGAACTGGATGTAAATCTCTATTCATGTAAACTTTACCCCATGACAAGCGTAATTGTTTACTCATAACATTCATTTTGATTACTCAATTTTTTTGAATAGAGTGGCCACTTTCTGTTCGTCGTTTGATAAAATAACCCTATGTTATTTTCTATGTTATTTTTACAAATATCTATAATTATAATATTTTTATTACGTTCTTCCGAGTCTATCATGTTGTTTCGATACATTAACTTTCCAGAGTTTTTATTTTTACATCCTGGTTTGCAATCGTGGTGTTGACTTTGTTTTCTAAGGCATAAAGTTTAGCATAGAGAATTTGCGTGAACTTCGCCCAATAAGCGTCCTCGCTAGAATTATTCTCTATATTATCATTATCGATATTCGTTTCAATGACATTTGTTGGCTCGACTTGCATATTCTTATTCTTATTAAGTGATTTTAAATTGTTACTAAGATATTCGTTCATCCCATCGGTTACAATGTTTACCTTATGAACACAATCATTACAAATTCTAGTCTTGTTATCTATGATTCTTTTTTTTGTTCCACTTCTACCACATTCCGAACAAAATGGTTCAATTATTCACTCTATTCACACAATCTATGTTTAGTATAACTATTATACTAATCACATCACTTGATGATATAAATCGTAATTATTTAAATTCTGTACATTCCAATGAATGTGGTTCGTTAAAATCATAACATCTTTAAACGCTTTTGTAGCAATCAAAATAACCCACCAAACAAGAACAATGTCATTGATTATAATCTCTATTGCGACTTCAATTTCTGTATTCAAAATATTGTTGACAATAAGAATAAATATACCTTCCTTCATTGTTTTTATATATATATATATTACAAACGTAATATTGTAACATCCAATTCTCATACACAATATTTATCATTAACAGCAACTACATTTCCAAAATCATTACTTTATCGTTCACATGTAAAACTTAAATCTTTACAGAGCGATATTATGTATGTCCATTTTTTACTTAAGTTGTTATCATTTCCTAAATTTATTTAAATGTGTTTTGACTTTTCTTATAAACAGTGACTAAAAATAAGTTTTGATTCCCTCCAAAAATGATGTAAAAGCTGTTCATTAATTGCGGTGATGAAGCAATTTTTGTAAAAAAAAAACACTTCATAAAAATAGTCTAAAAATTTTCTTGTATAATAACACTTGGTATACCTTCTACATGGATTTGGTGAATACAACTTGGACAGTTTTAGGGCACATCCCAATTGGTGAATAACCAGGTAGATTTTGGTACTTGTATTCAATTGATTCATTTGTGTTTTTGATGAAAATCACTTTAATTGACTTAATTTATCGAGTCAGATAATCGAACATATTGACTATTTTTGGAGAATATTCTCTGCCTGTTGATGTATGGGTGCCTCTGTCCAGTTTCGTCGACAGAGAAAGACTAGAGACAAGACGAAGAGGCAGAAGACCAGGAGAGGCAAACAGAGACGAAGCAGGAAGACAGAGAAGACAATCGGACAACATATACAGTGGTCAACATATGTACGGATAAAGGTAAACAGAGAAATTCAACAATGAATGGACATGGATTGGCAGAAGTAGGGCATGGAGTACACGCAAACAGCAACATGCACAGAGAAGAAAGTAGAAAAGGCCAAAGAGAGAGAGAGCAGAAAACAGTCTAACAGACAAAGAGGAAGAGGCAGAAGACCAGGACAGGCAAACAGAGACGACTAGTATGAACATAAAAAGATAGACCAAGCTGGAAGACAGAGAGAGACAACCGAACAACATAAACAGCGGTATATCTACGGACAGAGTAGACAGAGAGACAGGATAGAGAGAAGACAGAGGGACTCGAAGACCAGGAGACAATACAATAGACTCAAACAAAAGGATAGACACATGAAGATGAATACAAAATTTCCCGACCTTTACCAACCTTTACCGTCCTTTCCCGACCGGTCGGTCTTGTTCAGATTTTCAGTAGTTGGGGGGGACCTTTATATTTAAACAAGCTTTAAAAAATGAGATTTCTTTTGGAAAGGTTTGTTAGTATTTAGTGAGTGTGCTTTCTATTTGCTTTAATCCAGAACATTCTTCTGTCTTGGTTAATAGATCTCTTTACTTTCACTTTCACAACGGAACAGAAGCATTTATTTTGTAAACAGAATTATTCCCTGTGAGTTAAAAAAAGGAAAATGAATAAATGAATAAATAAGTAAGTATCTTTATGTTTAGATGAAGAATAGTTTTATGCAACATGAAAAATATATTTCGATTAGTTGTAAAGATCACACACCAAATACCCAATCCTATCATATAATAACTATGCGTCTCAGAAAGGTGATTTTTGTCAGTTTAGAGGGGTGAAATTCAAAGTTTAACAAATCGTCTTTCAAAATGATTGATTAAGCGAATACTAAATACTTGTTAAAGTTAAAGGAACCTCTGCACATTAAGTGGAGAAAGCCGATATTAAATGCTCAAAAGTTTCATGTAAACCTAAAATTGATAGGATAACAAAATAACACAAGATAACAATAAAAGATAACAATACAACATAACATAACTAACTCCTTGTTTATAATGCATTAACCATTTCTATTATATATAACTTTTTAATCTCATATAAATAGCAAAATTTGTAAATAAAACATTTTATTCTGAAGAAATAAGGCGACCTTACGAAACATGTCAAGTTATGAGAATGATCTTATTAAAATCTTTTAAGATTAAACACTTCAAAGTGTTTATTAGAAATATTACTTCGATCCTATCGAATCTGATATTGAAGGTGCTAATGTGTCTTTTTGATGTGGACAATGATGATGACGTTTTTGTCCTTGTTATATTAGTATAATGTAATGTGTGGTGTTGTATTGTGTTTTCAGGAAAAAATATTGAACAGAAGTTTTTGAATTTTTGAATAAATGTCGACCTCTTATTAACTTAGATCGAAAATTTTAAATAAACGCCTGGGGCGTTTATTTGGAGATTTACAGTACTGCAGTTGCAATGTTACATATATTTTCTTTTATATTGATTTTAGTAAATAAGTAAATTCTTCATAATGATGAATGCATAAATATGTGGTATTCAGTTGCACTATGGTTGATGTATTTCCCGTTTGCTAAGAGTAGAGGTAAGTTTCCATAATACATCATGTAGGTGCATACATATACAACTTCTAATAATCCAAAACCAGATATATGAGTTTGACAATTAGGCGGACAAAATATTTTCTTGATAATCTTCAGTGTTCTAGTCTAAAAAATACTAGTAAAATTCCTTATACCAATATAATATCAATTCGTGATTGCTATGTGTGAAGGCAGACAAGGGTGCACTTACTAGAAGGGTGACTAGAAAATATTTTGTTTTTTGAAGGAAGGATGGAAAGAATGCTTCATACATTTACTTGCATGGATAAACGTACTCCCAAGAGTTAAAAAGTATTGTACATCAAGTATTGAGAATATCTTTATATCTATTATAGGGAAAATTTGTGCTCATCCTGATCTCCCAAGATTTTCAAAAGCTATTACTCCAAAACAAGAATCATATGAGCAGAACTCTACATTCTACTATCAGTGTGACAATGGCTACCATTTTGAAAGAAACACAGTTCGTCATAAGATATTCTGTGAGAACACATATTGGCAACCAATAAACCTCTGGAAATGTTATGGTAGGAGCAAAATTATATTCTAAAATTAAATTTTGAAAATTGTTGCTTTGTCATATCATTTTATGGGAATGGGACTCCTATGGTCTTTTTATGCTTTGATTTCCAAAAAATGTCTCTTCCCCACTTATTGCCTGTAAAATATTGTCTATGACGTCTAATATCTGTAAAATAATCTTGTTTATTAAATGCTCAACGCCTGTACAAAAGCCTAAGTACGCTTGATTTGATGTTTCTTGAAATATGCCTAATGACAAAACCTATTCTCCCATTATGTTTTTTGTTGATTGATAGTTTCTTGTTTATTTACAGATGCTTGCAATAATGCTTGTGGAAATCATGGTACCTGTGTCAAAACATTAGGTGGCAAACCAACGGAAGAAACATCCACTATTTGTCAGTGTGATAAAAATTATGCTGGCAAACGTTGTGATGCTAGTAAGTGCCTCTTTGTATTCATATTCAAGTTGTGAACAAATGAAGTATATTTTAGTGAATCAATCAGATTCATGATGTATTTTCCAACCAATCACAAATAAACAACAAATCTGCTAATAATCCCAAACCAGAATGAATAACATCTCGATTTAGTACATAACATCCATTACATTGTGTGAAGGGAGGCATGCGTGGAAGGGAAAGTGAAAGTAAAACTAAAACTAAAAAATATTTTTGCTTTTCGAAGGAAGAATAGTCTACATGTTTATACTTACCTGGATCTTATTTAAGATTCTACACTGTGCACTAGGTTGTTTTTGATTTCATTCTTAAAAAATCTATTTGTATCAGAAAAGTGTTTAGTCCCTTGAATCATTATCTGGGTGAGTGCTGTCTAGGTAAAAAAAATGATGATCCTAGGGTGATAACTGTATAATATATAATCTACTGGGTTTGTACCCCAGTATTGTGGGAGAGGGCTACAGCTGAAGTTTGGGGTATATCTTCTGGGGGCTTTGAAATAATTGGAAATTTGGGGAGACCATGCTTTGTTGGGGGAAAACCAGGTCTTTGAACAAGTATTCCAGGGACTGATATCAATTTTTTCTATGTTCAATATTTAGTATTCAATAAGTTTCAAAATGTTATCATTCTTATTGTACAGTATTGCAATGGCTGTCCCATTTGGCATGAAATCATAAAATCTGAGTTTCATCTAATTCCTTATCATTAACATTCCTGATTTTTCATTTTGGACATGTTTTGCCATTTTCTATTTTGATTTTCTAACAAAATGTGCCAAATTGGGAAAAAATGTGAATCTTGATTAAAAAAAAAATTATTTTGGCAAACTATGAGCAAAAAAGCTCTTTTTACTATCTAGTCGAAATAGAATTTTGTGGCATTATACAGCCGACCCGTGCAAGTGTCAAAAAGACAAAGAATTAAACCAGTTTTTCAGTATAAAACGTTCTCCAACTCTTCAGTATACCGAAGATAAAATAAATTATGATATAAAATAAACACTCACATTGTTGGTATCAGAACCTATTACATTGCGTCTGACGTCATTTATTCATTCATTTAGTCAGTCATTTATTTAGTAGGTTTAATTTGATGTATGTCTATTCATTCTTTCCATTCATCGTTTCCTCTGAAGATAGCTCATCAATAAGTACTGCTTGTTGGATCCCGAAAACAGCTTTTAAGTATTCTGCAGCGTAAGGGGAATCTTTCTCTGCGGTGATATAGTATTGAGTGCCTATGTAGAGGGCAAGTCATTAATTCCTGGACCAGTCATTAAAAGTGTTGATGAATCCTTTCTTGCACACTGTTCCAGGTTGTCTTCTATATTTTCGATTGGTCATTTGTCATTTATTCATTCATTTAGTCAGTCATTTATTTAGTAGGTTTAACTTGTTTAATTTGATTTATTTCCATTCATTCTTTCCATTCATCGTTTCCTCTGAAGATAGCTGATCAATAAGTACAGCTTCAGCGAATCTTCTGGTTGTTGGATCCTTCAAACAGTTTTTAAGTATTCTGCAGCGTACAGGGAATCTTTCTCCGCGGTGGTATAGTATTGATTGTTTATGTAAAAGGGAAGTCTTAACATTCCTGGACCAGTCATTAAAAGTGTTGATTAATCCTTTCTTGTGCACTGTTCCCGGTTTGTCCTCTATATTTCCGATTGGTGCACTGCATTTCGTAAAAACAACCTCGGAACCTACAATTCACTCCCCGTTTTATCTCACAGATTTTTCATGCAATTTTTTCACAGGTCTGCCTCTTGTATGGATCACTTATCTGAAGTTCCTTTCGAATACTTGTATCGACTTTTTCAATGATCTTTATGTCAAGTTTATTGCGAACGGCGCACTGCTGTATCCTACTATCTAGTTAACAAAAATGTATTGGAAAACATTTGAAGTTTTTCAGTTATGATTTTTTCAGTTATGATTTTTCCAGTTATGATTATAGGTTTATAGGTTTATTGATAGCTATGTATTCCTTATTTATTGTAGCATCACAATTTATGTGATACCTTTGAATCAGTACCAAATCCCCCACCCTACCCCAAGCCAACAACTAATTATACAGTGGTTGATGTGTGTATTGAGAGTTGTACAAGATATCTATTTACTTGGGTTCTGATTTTTTTTGCTAATATTTTAATTGAAGACTAAGAGCCTGTTTAATGTACTCTATATCAGTGTGTTGGTCTTATACTCAAATAGTATCTAAGTTGATTCATGATGCACCTAGCTGCTGGGGAGACCTTGGAGCAGGGTCCGACAAAACTTTTAGTTGCCTGCAGGCGTAAAATCTTTGGCCGACCACTGCTTGATCAGAAATACTATATGACTGTAAAAATATGCAAATAATTTTTACGTGACATTATATTTAGAGACCTGTTTTTCAAATATTTGGAAGATAGAGTAACAAGGTGATCAAAAAAACTGAAGTACTACTGTAAAGACTCCTCGTAATAGTAAATTAATCGACAAATGATGCTCGAGATGCCTGCGGGCGGCGCCTGCGAAGCCTGCGCCATTGTCATACCCTGCCTTAGAGTATCTTAGACTTTTTTTTGCAGGACCCAGATGTTGGAAGGACCTGCATCTAGAGAGTATTTGGCAGGACCTTTATGTTTTGGGGGACCTAATTCCAGTAGGGAGACCTCAAACCCATTTCGAAACCCTGATCTACTAGATCCTTTTTCTAAACCAGTCCATTTAGTTAACAAAGCATATTCTAGGAATATCTCCATCCAAATATATTATATTATATTCCTTACTGTTTTTACTTCCCGCGTAGCGTGGAAGTATATAAACAGGGTTGTCTGTGTGTTTGTCCCATCTCTACCTTCGTAA
The DNA here is from genome assembly GCA_032273505.1 of Nanomia bijuga. NCBI lineage: Eukaryota > Metazoa > Cnidaria > Hydrozoa > Siphonophorae > Agalmatidae > Nanomia > Nanomia bijuga. The sequence continues at coordinate 14,879 of JAUKPT010000449.1, forward strand.
AGCTGAGAATTTAATATATTCCACTGTTGCAATTACATATGCAGTGTCACTGGCAAAAACTGGATTCTTTTTCAACAAGCGCTGCTTTAAATAATTTTGAGGCGATAGCTTAACACTTCTCTCTTCATGCAAACCATTTTTACCATATGCATGCAAAAACATGGGAAAATTTTTTTTATCCAAATTACATTAAAATGTTACTAGTTAATTTGCCTTGACCTGGTGCAATTGAGTGGGTATTAATAGCATCAAAACTTAATTTGGAACAGTTATCACTGAGGTAAGACGAACAGTCTATTTTGAAAAGAGAAATTATTTTGCTATATTGATTTTGCTATATATATGCTTTTCAACAGTATTAGACACAATTATATACACAAAGCTTTGATATTTGGCCTAATTAAGGCCTAATTATGTACTAATTGGGCAAAAAATCATTAATTATTCATGACCCAGACCCAATCTTGCTTAGTTAGCTGCCTCTTATCATAACAAAGGTCCATGCAAAGTATCGGAATAATTTGATCAGTATTTTTTGTGAAAAAGTGGTACAAACGGACTGATGAACAGAGGGACAGACGAAGAGAAATGTAATAAAGATTTCTATATCTTAAAATTCACGTATTTTTTATTAGCATATTATTTTTTGGAGATCAGGCTCAGGTTATATTTTGCTATATTTTGCCCAAAGAAATAACAAATCTGATCCTGTGTATGCCTTTAAACGTTATGCTTATCAAGAAAAATATGTAGTACAAAAATAATACAAAATGGTAGGTAGGTAAAGCATGGCTAAACTTTTTGTTGCCCTTTCATAGCCTTTTTACAGAAAAAAATTGAGACTTAATGATTTCATTATTTTTTCAGGGGAAGGGGGTTATGAAATACATCATTTTGCCCGAATATGCTATATACTTTTAATTTTGATTTTCATCTTTTCTCTTTTAGGGGTATGTGAATCTGAACCAACTGGCCTCCACCATCTACATCCCCACTTAGAGATTGGTAGTAGATCTGTTAACGGGAAGTATCCTCTTGGTGCTTTGATAAACTACAGATGTGAAGATAACTACTTTATTAAAAATGGTCAGACTAGAGCACACTGTGAAACTGAAGGCTGGGTCCCATCTCAAGTACCTGTATGCGAAGGTAGGTAATCCCCTATTCAACCCCCATCAACAGCATTTGTTGGTGTCTGTTGTTATTTTGTTGTTTATTTTTTCTTTGAGGGGGGTATATGTATGGACTATTATTTAATCTTAGACAATTAAGGTTTACAGTTTAGATGTGGTTGGGTTAATCTATTTGCTAAAATTGGTCAGAATTTGGCCAAAAAGTCAGATAGTTGGTTTTAAGTCAGACTTTCATGATGGGTCAAGTAAGGAGAAGTATTGAGTATGAATTTTGTAAAGTTTGTCAAATTCTTTTTACTCCTTATTTTATTTGGTTGGTATATTTAATCACATTACTAGCAGGGGAACTAATTCTTTAGCCCATTTGGGGCCAAAAATCTGGAACATGCTTCCAGATGAATTCAAAAAATTCTCCCTGTTTTAAATTAGAAACCTAAATGTCCATGTAGACTGTGATTACTAACTACTTGACTATTTTTTGAATCCTTTTTTGTTGTCAATTTTTTAGGTATTGTCTCCAAATTTTACATCCTTTTATTACTTTTATTCTTTCTTTAAATGAATTTTTTATGATTTCTTTTATTTAATATTTTATTTCTTAAATTGTTTTAGCTGTTGGTGTAAATTATTTTTATTTTTTTCAACTACCATATAAACCAACTTAAAATGATAAATAATAATAATTTTGTGATCTTTTTTTTATAGCATGCCATATTATAGTATGCAGCAAATTTCTAATGTTTAAACTAAGCCTGCCATGACAAATTATAACAGATTGCGCCAATTTGACGTTTAAAAATTCCTTAAGAATTGATCAAAAAAAATTCTGCATTTCTGCATCCATATGAAGTTAGGGTTAATGAACTATTAAGCTCTGTATGATGAATAACTAAAGCTTTCTTGGATCATGTTTTTTAGCTAACGCATGTTTCAGAGAGAAATTTGTTGCTGGTATGTTCACTCCGATGCATAGAGATTACAAACCTGGAGAAACCATCACATTCCGCTGTTATGAAGGCTTTGTACTGATAGGTGAAAGAAAAGCTGTTTGCAGAAATGGAATTTGGACCCCAAAATGGCCATTTTGTAGTAAGCTCTAACTTACTTTTATGTCTCACATCAGTCAGGGTGGCGACCTCTAGAACATTACGTTTTCCCAAAAATGAGTTCTTTCAAGAGTTTTTAATAATTAAACAAGTAATATTCTTTCTAACACGAAGAACATCCCTACCATCCCTCCGTTCTTTATGATATATACACTAACATTTTTTACAATGCTCGTGGTGCCTGGTGGTGTAATAAAACAAATATTTCAACTTCTTCAACCCAAGAAATTGTCAAAAACCCTTCAAAAAGTTTAGTATGTTTAGGTTAAATGTACTTCTCATTTCTTCCAGTGAGCAAATGTGAGAAGAAGCTGTTCCCAAATGGTGATTACACTCCAGTGCAAGCATATTATCGGCGCTCCGAATACATCCATTTTAAATGTAATGCTGATTACAATCTTGTTGGTTCAGATGAATTGATTTGTCTGGAAGGTGATTGGTCTGCCCCATGGCCTTCCTGTGAACGTAAGTTTCATTTTGTTAAAGGGTGATTGGGGGGTTGTATTTTCCCATTGTGTCCAGAACTGCACTTTTCTAAAAATTGGGCTTGTTATGTTCATGTTACTAAACTTCCTATAACTTTATGGAAAATGCCCCTGAATATTTTTTATCATCTTTCATCGCAAATTTTTCTAAAATCTCTGAATATTTGTGGTAAATTTTGATGTGCTACCTATTGGGGTAGCAATTTGTTAAGGCACCTTTTTTTATTCATAGTGCAATATACTGCCGTGAAATTACTGTATTGAAATTTATGGAAATTGGGTTTGCCTCTCATAAATAAGCATATGTGCTGATTCTTAGTACCTTACCTGATATATTTGTTATCCACTTAAAGTTAAATATCAATTGTTTAACAAGTTCTCTTTTCAAAATAATTTTTTTCTCCTTTTCTTTTATTATGAATACCTTCCACCTTCCTGTGTATGTACATGTCTGTTCAGGGTTTTTCTCGTAAACCAATGGTGAGATATCTCTGGAACTGGGCATGAATTTAGAGGACAATATGAGAAAGAAAGAGTTTATATAATTTAATTTGTTTAGCTTAAATGCTCTCCACCTTTTAGCCAAAACCATATACAATGGACCTAAAAGACCCAAATTTAATAAAAACAGGATCCTGCATTTCTTGACATATTTACTTGTCTGATCCACAGTTTTTTTTGTACTTGTTACCTGTTTTTCCTTTGACCAAAGATGGTCACTAAGTGTGTCAGATATCAAACATTGTTACATGACAGTCAAGGTTTTTTATGTATGAATGATACTTAGCATATTGGTTGGTCCACTAATGGTTAGTTTGTATTAATGCTATTATATCAGGCATGAAATCTTTTCTGCAGTATCACCCCAATAGGGTACTTTAGCTATATATGCCAGTAACATAGTACAATAACGTCTGTTTTCATGGTATTTCAAGTCTCAGCAATAACACTCATTCCTGCTATTACTACTACTTTTTAGGCATGGTGTTTTGTGGTCCCCCACCTGTCGTTAAAAATGCTATTGTCCTTGGACTTAAGAATAACAGGTATCCCATCAATGACATAGTTTCGTACGAGTGCAAGAAGCGGTACATTATGAATGGTGAACGCAAGAGCATTCGTTGTTTGTTTCAAGTGGACAATAATGGAGAGGAACCGAGATGGGAAGAACCTCCCAGTTGTGATATAACATGTGGTCAGGGTAATAAGATGAGGAGGCGAGGAGATGGCAAGTATTATTGTGGTAAGAATGTAGTCTTGTTTATTTGTATAAAATCTATGATCATGTTTCTTTATCCTTCTGAGTCATCTTTTATGAATAAGTAAAAGTATACAGCCTCCTAACCTTTTCCCATCTTATTACTGACATGATTTTGGTCCCATATTTCTACATAAACTCTGGCAGTAATAAGTTGCTCTGTTTGTCAGACCCAAACTGTAAGCTATACTGTTTGTCAATCTTGTATCTGAAACAGTGATTAACTGCCCATATGATGGCCTGCTTCAACACAATTTGAGTTACCTTGGTGTTTCTAAAATCAGTAAACAAAATGCTTTCCGTCAGTATATGACACAATTATATGCACAAAATTATTGGCCAAGTTAAGGCCTAATTATGCATTAATAATACGGAAAAAAATTGTTTATTATGCATGGGCTGGGCACCATCTTTGAGAAAAATGGTAACATACTTACGAACATAGAGAAATAATATATAGATAATAAGATTAAACTTAACTGAACGAAGAATCAGAATTCTTTTCTTTTTCAGACTCATATTTTTGTGAATTGTGTATGGTGGCTCTTCTCATGGAAGCTCAATTGTATTTTGACCAATTTTTGTTTTTTATAAAATGTTTAGGAATTATAATTTTGTTTAATCACTTTCTGTTTTTTTAGAAACAAAGCATATCATTACAACAACTGTCACATCTTCAGTCAAGCCACTCACCATCGTCACAGCAACAGCAGGTGCTCTTTTACTACTTCTCCTCATAGTTATCAGTCTTGTTGCATATCAACGACGGCGCATTGCATTGACAAGTCGGCGACAGAGACGCGAACGACTCACTAATGAAGATGATCGCTACTCATTTGTTTATTATTCAAATGATGTACATGTTGTATTACCGTCATACGATGAAGCTATGCGAGTGCAAGGAGCCCCTCCCCCTTATAATGTTGATGCAACTGCAGCTCCAACAACAGCATCAGCAGATACTGGTGGTGCTAGGGTTGAAAGTTATAGTCAGGATACAAGCAGAAGAGGACCAGGTAATTCATTTTTGTTTTTGATGTTGAAGTTTGATATTGGAAATTTTTCAAAACAGTTAGTCAAAAGTGGACTAACTGCAGTTAAAGGTGGTATGCAGTTTGAAAAATGTTACAACAGTTAGTCTAAACTGGTCTAAACAGTCTAAAGTGGACTAACTGCCATTTCTGAAA
>JAUKPT010000450.1:0-12855 GCA_032273505.1 Nanomia bijuga
AACCGCTGTTTCAGCGAGTGAGGTATAAGTGGGACCTCTTTGCATGATGTATTCTTTGGGGGGACCTATTTGTTGGGAGGACCACACAGTGTGAAAGTAGTGGGGGGACCTAGATAAGTGGGGGGACCAAATTTTTGTGGGGGGACCTCAAACCCTGGTCCGAACCCTGTAAAGATGTTAATGTTTTGTAGTTAAGGAATCTAGTTCAGCATTCTTTTTATGCAGAGTGAGTTTTTAATGTTCTATCTGTAGAAAACCTTTCCATTGAATATGAAGAGTAATTAATGCTATTGGAATGCCTAAAGAAATGTGATATGGATTCTAATTTAAGAACAATTGAGCCTTGAGTTTTTACTTTCTTTGAAATCCTTAGATATATTACTTAGTAGACTAGAAAGGCTTTCATATCAGAGCAGCTAAAAAATCCTTCTAACAGTCGTATGAATTTATGTTATCATATCAGTGCTATCATTTCAGATATATATATAAAATATGGGTGGCTGTTCAAGTAAATTTGCTGCTCAAGAACAAAGACGTCGTTCGACGATCTACGGTCGTCGTAATACGCTAATTATTCGACCGAAAGTCAATATCAATGTCGGAGCTTGTATTAATAAAGAAACGTGGCACAGTCATAAAGGAAGAAAAATTATATTTATATTTGGTATGTTTTGCTTGATTGATTCCAATATCGTTTCATTATTTCTTGTTTTTTTAGCTTTTGCAGTATTCATTCAGTTGAAAAATTATTCGTATTTACTTAATTTACCATTTACATGGATGAAATCAACAAATTTAACTTCTTGATCAATAATTATCATCTGATAGTGAGTGGTTGAGAAAGACCAGGTGCACCATAAACCATCTTATTAGAAGAAAAACATGAAAAATTGAAACATTAAACACTACTTGAATTTGATCCCAGTTTTTAACTATTTTTTGACAATTTTCAGGGTGTTTTTTTTTTACAAAAATGGCCTTAAATTTGGATTTCTGCTTCATAATTAAAAAAGTTTTTTGGAAATCCATTTCTTTCTGACTCGCAAACAGGTAGTGTATTTGAAGCCTTTGCATGAATTTGTATTTAACTGCTGTTTCTAAGGCAATATATTAATTTAATGAATTAAAGTATAAAGAATGCTTTATGTTTAAAAAAGGAAATTTATTTTCTTATAAGAAAAAAGCTTTTTAATTTGATTTTTGAATGTGTAACGTCAATTATCAATTTTCAAACGTTTCTAACGATTTTCAGCTAAATTGGTCATTCCTGAAAAAAGGGTGCATCCTTACCAAAAATCCTTAAATCAGCTTTTATGATTCTTAACTGATTCCTTTTTAGTTTGTGAGATGAAATATCCAACTTTTTGAAAACATCAACCACTACAATGTCAAAATTATCAATTTTTTGATAAATTGATTGGTGATTTCGGCAAAAAAGGGGAAAATTTGGAAATTGTTGAGATTTTCAAATGATTTTAAAAAATGGAAAAATCTATGATTTCCATGTAAAATTTTAGGTAATAAAATTAAGAGAAATAGATTTCCAATCAATTTCTGCTCCAATTTAAATCTTGGCAATTTTGGATCCATCCAATTACAACGATACGTCTGTTCCAAGGTCATACTGTCCAAATATAGTTTGCTAAACTAATTTTTGCCTTTCTCTTTTCAAGGGAATCATTCAACAATTTCTTTAACATTTCTTTTCTTCAGGAGGCCCAGGATCAGGAAAAGGAATTGTCGTTGATAACTTAATAAACATGTATGGCATCCATTTACTTTGCTGTGAAGATATGTTGTATAATGACCTACTGCACCAAGTAACGAATAATGCTGAAATAGAGGACGATCAGAAGTTCAACGATAACATGACTAAAGACATTCAACGTTTTATTCTACAAGACCCTTCAAAGTTCAATCGGGAGTGGTTATTTGATCTTCTCGATAAAGAAGTGGAGAAATATGCTGAAGGAGATGTCATTCTTGTTGATTTGGTCCCAAATCTAAAATTTCTTCTTCGTTGTAGCTGTTTCACTGAAAAGGATCCATCGAATAGTGATCTTGAGAAATTCGAGACAAAGGTAATTCGAAATCATATTTTCAATCTTTTATGTTTTTCTGGATTAATTTACAGTAAAAACTTAATATATTTATCTGGAAAACGAGAAATTCTTTGCTAATTCATGCATAAGAGGATGGATGCAAGAGGATGACATGAAGATAATGCGTCAAATTTTGATCCAAATATAGCCTCATTTTAAGCAATTCAACCAAGTATAGCTGAGTATATTGACACGAAATCATTGAGATTTTCCTTAAAACATTATTTTTTAATTATTAATAATTAACTTTGGAAACCACCTTGATTGTCTTCAACAGAGATAGTAGTGATAGTATTTATGTATTGAAGACAATCAAGGGGGATCCCCAAAGTTATAAGCAAAATGATCCGAAAGGTCGAGATTATTTTAGAACTTAAGGAATATTGACATAAGATTAACATTCTAGCTTTTCAAGGGATATATAGATATAATGCTCAATTTTTATTCTGTATCTAGTTCCCGATTCAATTTGCCATCGACTTAACATTAGAGAAGAAAGATCTCGCCAACAACATCTCTCAAACACATGCTTGCACGAAGAACATTCAAAGCAAGACTGCAGATAAAGGTATTATTAAAACCATTCACGCTTTATTGATAATTTTGGATGATAATGGAGGACCTGTAGGTGCAGCTTAGTCGACTACGGTTCGGGCTGCCTATTAGAACTAACCAACGTTCAATTATAGGTTACCTTAGGCTGAATTTTATTTTATTAATTCTTTTCGATTAATTGCCTCACTTTCTCTAAGTTTGAATTATCGATATTCACTGATACCACCATCAATGTGCACATCTTACACCCTGATTCGTTACATATCTTGTTAGTGTTAGTGTATCATATAAGTGAAAACTAGTTTCAATAAACAAGAACAACTAAAATTGGCCCGGGGAAAAATATAATTCATCTGTTTGGCCAAAATATCTTCCCTTGTTTCTCGATGGATCTTGCTCTGGCGCATAAAAGGACCGGTTTACCACCATTGAGGTTTCGTACCAATCTTTAGGGGTGCAATCGCCCAATAATGGAAATGTTTTCTTTTTATATTTTCCATACATCATTTGTGATTAAAGGGATTCCAAGAAAATCACCAAAATATTTTTACCTATCCCTACTTTTAGACTTATTTGTTTCTGCAGTCAATAAGTAATTGCCTTGTTTTTGATAGCAATTTCTTAGGGGTTTCATTAAAAATGGAGACCGTAACCTATATACGATTTAGGATTCATTATCACACTCCAATTTAACTTTAACTTTTGTTTAAGGTGGAAGCAGCCAATCCGATGAGATCGATATGTCCCGTACAGAACGACGTTTTAATGTTTACATCAGCTCCGTCGAAGAATTCGTCAATTATTTCAAGAACAACGGGAAGTTGCTTGCTATTGACACCTCTTCGTGTGATATCGAAGCTGTCTGGTTGGCCATTCGTGATTATATTGTTGAAACCGAAATGGTAGAACCGAAGAATGGCATTGAACAAGTCATTTTATTTCAAATGGGTTTGTTTATACTTGTTTTATATAGTTCATAGATCATCGGTGGCTTGCTCTGAGAACTTGGTTGTAGGAGAAGCCTGTTTTAGATGGGTTTTGGTACTTAGTCCCGGAGTTTATTTAACGTTGGATGCTGATTTTTTAAAAAAAAAAATTGGATATTCTAATGAATATCTTTTTGGACACACCGACTTGGCATGAAGTTAGAGGTCAATAGTAGAAAGAATGTGACAGAGCCGGATTTCCGAGGAAAAATCTGGTTTCCGATAAAAAGTGGCTAAAGTGCCAAAATTTGGTGAAAAATGTACTATTTTTTTCATTTTTTAAGGGCAAAGTCGTCAATTAATGTGTATCTTATTTCTGTTCAGCAAAATGTGCGGCATCTTTTAGCGAAAACCGCATGTCTTGAAAAAATCTGGTTCTCAAGATATTTTGAAAATAGCTCACAGCTAATCAGATTGCACCATTTTCTAAATATAAATATCTCAGGAAACCCTTGGGTGTATGAGTCGATATTGCAGAGAAGAAATCATAAATATATTTTATGATGTCACATGTCTGCTCAAACATTCCCGAACATACCCAAATTAGGCCAGCACTTTTTTCAATATTGCTGGAAAACGGTTCTAAGGGTTTCTTAGCTTTTTGCATGAAGTTAGAGAGGAAAATTCTCAAGATCGGGACTGACTTTACTATTCTATACAAGAAACAAGGTTTGATTAATAGGAGTAGGCCGTATGAGCAAAATAATTTTCTGGTAAGTATTTATACTTTCTTTAATATATATCTCGACCAAAATCAACAATTTTTTCTTGTGATCGCCAAAAAAAAAAATGCAAGCCCTTGTCGATTTTTGTAATTCAGAAATCTTTGCTGCCACTTTGAAAGATGTTGCAATATCATTTGTTCTTGTTTTTTGTATGGATATCTAGACCCCAATGCTGTGGACATTTTACAAAAAACCGCATTTGTAGAAAATCTTTTGTTCTCAAGATATTTACGAAAAACTGCAAGAAAAGGTGCAAAATTCTATGAAAAATTCGTAAAAATCAAAGCTTTTTCGCCATTTTAGGAAAAGATTCGCTCAATTTTTTTTCTAAAGTTATCTTCTAGTCCTTAGGGAAAAATTCTTGTTATTGAGATAATTTGTCAAAAATGCAAGCCATTTGAAGAAAATATGTCGATTTTTGAAATTCAGAACTTTTTGCCGCCATTTTTCAAGATGTTGCAATATTATTTTTTCTTGTTATCAGTATGGATTTATAGCCCTTAATGTTACACACATTCTACGAAAAACCGAACGTTTAGAAAACCTTTTTTTCTCAAGATATTGACGAAAAACTGCAAGAAATGGTGCAAAATATTATGAAAAATTCGTAAAAATGGAAGCTTTACCGCCATTTTAGAAAAGATTCGCCAATTTTATTTTCTAACATTGACTTAACCATGCAGTCTTAAGTGTTGTTAACATTGTCCATAAACTGCATGTGGTGGAAAGTTCTTGTTCTCGAGGTAATTTGAAAAAGGTGCAGAATTTCATAAAATTTTGAAAAATTCGAAATATCAAAGCTTTGCCGCCATTTTAAGAAATAATTCACCATTTTATTTTTCTGAAATGACTCAACCATGCAGTTCTTAGTGTTGTTAACACTTTCTGAAAAACCGCATGTTGTAGAAAGTTCTTGTTCTCGAGATACTTGTCATAAGTGCATGAATTTTGTTAGAATTTAATGAAATTTTTACTCTAAATTCTATCGAAATTCATGCACTTTTGACAAATTATCTCAAGAACAAGAACTTTTCCCGACATTTTTTTTTTTTTTGGAAATGTCGACAACACTAAGGACTACATTTTAGAAAAAAATAAGCGAATCTTTTTCTAAAATGGCGGCAAAACTACGATTTTTACGAATTTTTCATAACATTTTGCACCTTTTCTTGCAGTTTTTCGTCAATATCTTGAGAACAAAAGGTTTTCTACACATGTGGTTTTTTGTAAAATGTTCACAGCATTGGGGGCTACATATCGATACAAAAAACAAGAAAAAATGATATTCCAACATCTTTCAAAGTGGCGGCAAAGGTTTCTGAATTTCTAAAATCAACATATTTTCTTCTAAGGGCTTCCCCTTTTTTATTGTGATCACATGAAAAAATTGTTAATTTTGGTTGCGATACTTGTTATAGAAACTAAATAAATACTTACCACGATATTTTAAGGATTTTTCATTTTTCGCTTCGATACAGCCCACTCCTATTGATAAGATTTATTATTACATTGGAGAGACTCCGCCCTGTTCCTACTACAAGCTTTTACGTTGTATATGTCTGATGGCGTTTAGGAGAACATGGTAGATGAAGTACTAGCTTTATTAGGGTGCCATTGTAATTTATTTAAGAATAAATCACGTAAAGGAACTTAATTAAAGAATTGAAGGTAAACAATGAATCATGCATTGGCTCAGTGGTTAGGTTACAGGTTTCTCAATGGAGCGACCCGGGTTCGATTCCTCCTGGATGCCCGTAATTTAAATAAATCAATCACTGAAATAATGTCCGCCACAAGTGATCCCTTGTGGTGCGTTAAATTCGACAATGGATTCCGTTAATTGTTAAATGTTCTATGTGTCGTAAATGGCGATCCATCCCCGTTAGTAGAGCTTAATATATACTGCCTCTATCGGTAACGTCATGTAAATGGATGAAAATCGTAAAAAAAATAAAAATAAAAAAAAAAATAAAAAAAAGAAAATAATCTCAAATCATTATTTTATGTATATTTTGCAGTGTAATTGTAGCCTGTAAAGAATATGATTAAGCCTGTCAGTGTAGCACAATCGCGTGATCGTGAATCCGATTAAAAGAGTGTACGCTATGCCATATCATATCATGTTCATGTTATAATTGTTTTAAGTCACATATTTCGCTTTTAAAGAAAGAAAATAATAGAATGTCAATGAAATTGGTCTTGAATCATATTATTTTCCCCTATTACATAAAATAAAGATTGGTTTTACCAATTGGAAAACAACCAACTGGTTTGAAAAGAATCGATCGCAAGCCCTGTGTGTGATCGTGTAACGATCACATATTTTTGACAGCTCTGATCAGAATTGGTTTATATGAAAAAGAATTCTTAGTTAGTTTTTGGTAAGCATTGCTCTATAGTCTCTATAACATAAATATCTTTTCATGTAAATTGAAATACCTATTACGATATTTTTAGGAAGTTTTTTTATTTTTCGCATTTATATAACACACTTCTAATCTAATCAAATTTCATGGATTTATGATGAAGTTTATCCAAAGATGTTTTTACTAAATGACCAGATTTCCAAGTGAGAACGAAGAAAAATGAATATGAAATCTAATTATGAATTTCTCTAAGTGGTTAACCTCTCATTAAACCAATCTAATCTTGTAATAGAATGAAGTATTTAAAACAGCAAATCATCATCTTGATGATGTAATTGTCGACCATTGAAATTGCATGATTTGAAAATTATGATTCTATTTTACATCAGTTCTCTGACAAATCACCCATCTGTTGCCTAAACCCTAACCGTAAATGGGGGAAGGAAGGTGAATTCAAATTTTATTGATAATTGCGATCACACATCACAAATAAAAATGTGATTCTATCTTTCCGATATATTTCATTTATTTATTTCAAATTTCTATTCCAATATTTTCTTACCGATATTCCGATATTTTTGATTTTTTCCGTTATTTCTCAAAATCTAGGGATTTGCGTAAAAAGGTTTTCGAGAGATTTATAGTTGTTCACTAGAATGAGCCGCATTCCTTATGTAAAGTAAAGCTGTGGATACAGGGCTTCTTACTTATACCTTGACTTGTGGTTTAATCAAAGTTTATTATAGAAGGCTTTTATGAAAAGATTTTCTAAGCTTTCTCTTTAACGACTATTAAGGGACCATTAACATAAGACGTCCGGTGATTTTTGCCAACCCCCTAATCCAGTAAACGGTGGAGTTGAATGTACCAGGATAACGGAACATCATATTTTTTCATCATATTTTTTCAAGATAAATAACTAAAAAAACGCATATTTTTAATATCTGTAACCATTATGTGTCGCAACAAGGTTAACTGGCCTTGTAATAAATAAACAGTAACAGGGTTTTCTTTTCGGCCGTTGAAAGCCTAATTTCAATTAGCAAATGCTAAAATTTAAGCGATAATACAGCGAAAATAGTAGAAAGAATAAAAGATAAGAATCTCGGGCCGACGAAGAAAGTTTCTGGCTCAGCAAACGACTGAAAATTCTTCTTATTGGAGAGGCGAAATGCGCCATTCGCCGGGTCAAATATGAACATGATTTTAGGGACTAAGATTTATGTATTTGGTTGAAAATAACATAAACATAAATGTGATTGGTTTACTTAAGAATATCACAGTTTTTTCCATTTGGCAGAACTTAAATCAGGGCGTCCTTATACTGAAATCAGTTTTATTTATGTGGTAGGCCCTGGTAGTAGTTGAAGGAATTCATGAAATAAATCAGTCTTTCGAATTCAGACAGAATTGTTGATTAAAAGAGATTATTTGAAGACGTTAACTTGATACTTATTCGTATACGGCGCATTGGCTCAGTGGTTAGGTTACAGGTTTCGCAAAGCGACCCGGGCTCGATCCATCCTGGATCCACGTAATTTAATCAAATTAATCACTGAAATGATGTTAGCCACAAGTGTTCTCTTGTGGTGCGTTAAATTGGAAGATGGATTCCGATAAATCTTCAATTTTGTATATGCGTCGAAAAATGTTAACCCATCCTCGTTAGTAGAGCTTTATCTATACTGCCTCTATCTGGAATGTCTATAAGGATGAAATGATAAAGAAACCAACTTATTCGTGGCTTGCTATCAATCCCATTCAAGAAACTTTTTGTCCCTTTTATCGAAAAAAAATAAATAAAGTACCTGTTACGAAGTGTCTATCGAAAGAGACCTGAATAATGCGTCATTAGAGCACAATTTACTAAAATTTCTCACGATCGCAGGATCGAACTTTGCTCAGATTATTCGCGTCATAAAAGTCATCTTGTATACTAATGATCTCTATGGCAGACGCGGGGTTGATACCTCCTTAAGTCTTACGTTATTAAGAAGGAGAAACGGAAGGTGTTTGTGGCAATTAAGCCCAAGGAACTGTCTGGGAAATAAAATGGCTTAATTGGATAGTTCTGTGTTGATCATTAGGCCATGGTGTTTGCCTAAAAGTATGGCTTCTTTTGCTCATTAAGGCCCGGGGAAACGTAACGAACATTTGATCATACATTTTGTTCAGCTATGTTTCGCCATTTTAAAATATCGGTTTGAACCAACAAAAACAAGTGGGGAAACGTATAAAAAACATTCACCTTATAAATGATAATTGCCATTTAATTGTTATTTTACAAGATCGTTATTTGATCTCCATGTGATTTCATATGCATACTTAATTACATTCCAATAATTAACCCTGATTAATACGTAGTATTTATCATCATTTATTTATTATCATCTATTTTTTTTTATTTATGTTTCTATATATCTTATATCTCCGTTTGTTCATCCAATTCCTTCATTTATGCATATCATTAGATAATAATACATTTAAGTCATTGAACGAACGAAAAAGAAACTTATTTATTAATGAAGAGTTTCCATGGAAACGGTGTTGACGCAGGAATGAGTAACCGTTGCTTTGCAAAAGGCTCAGCTACAGGATCGGTAGGTATTGTCTAAATTAGAAAATGAATCACCTCCGCTCAACTCTCATTAATTGAAAAAACCTAAAGTACCATATCAAGATTCTTTCGAATTTAATTAATAACAATCTGATTGGTTTATTTCAAAATGATATCATCATTTTGGACCGATAGAAAACCTTTTTCTTTAAATGAACCAATCAGATTCTCTCTAAATTAGACTTATGTAGGATATACATTTTTCTGCTTGTTTGTGAAGTTTTTGACGAAACGACGTTTTATGTGCATTGATTTTGTCGAAAGGTGGTGAGATTTCGTTTTTATTTAACTTCTCTTTTTGCGTATTTAGTGGCCTAACTCCAAACACTATTTTTGTTCTTCTTCGTTCGTTCTAGTTCTTTTCTTCAATTATTTTGATGTCTATCTGTTTAGGGAGCGTTCAATCATATTTTTGTCATTTTAGACCCCCTTCGATCAAGAATAAACATTTTCAAGCATCAGAATTTCGAATATTATAATAATTTTCAAGTAACCCTTCCCCTCCTCCTCCTTGATTATATGAACGCTTCCTTATATGTTTCTCAAGCACGGGTTGGTTGGCTTTAAGGCGGCCAACTTAAAATCGTCGGCACGTCTAGTATCGAAGAGTATCGTCTAGTATCTTCTGTTTTCTGCGAGTGTAGCGTTGTTTATTTGTTATGATCTGACAATATTCGATCCCAACGATTCTACTGAACTATCATAGCTCCCATCACTAGTTTCTTGTGTCTATTCTTATGTGTCTATTATCCTGCATGATTCCATATAAGTAGATCATATCGTTTTTACGAAAGTCAGGGGAGTCAAAATATAAACAATGTTAAGTGATGGAAAAAAGTGGATTCAACTTAATCGGTCTGAATTTATTTTGAACTGACAAAAACGAACACTCTTGATCAGAGCGACCAGTTCCTTAATTTCTTTATAATAAAGACCTGTTTCACAATAACGTTCGATCGTGACCAACTACACTGACAGGTCTGATGTGATAGTGAAACGAGACTTCGGGTATCAGGGGTATTCTATATATTCTAGTTTGTATACTGTGGACATCCGTCTGATAATGAAGCTAGGGAAGCATATAATTCCACACTATATGGAGTATTTGACATACATTGGAATTTGTCTGAGCTCTTTTTTTTTCAATTGGGGTGCACCGTAAATACAAACAGTTTCGATCTCCATAAATAAACTGGAGTCTAAATAAAGTTCATAATCCGCTAAGAACATTGCGTTCTTTACTAAAAGTCAACATCTTAACAACATTTCGCGGTTAAATTGCTTTCTCAGCAATTATCTTTGTATCAAGTACTTTTAAACTTACACGATTCTGTGCGCCCTCGCTCTGAATGCAATCAAGACGTTAGGCAATGCCGACGGGTCGATCCATGTCATACTATGTGAGGGAAATTGGGTCGTCAGTTTATAGATGACGAAACACTAGTTAAGACTTTTATATGGAAAGCAAGAAGGGAAATTTGGGTTGAGGTCCACTCTTCAGATTTATATTTGTACCCGTCTTGATGGGCACGTCTATTGTTGTAGAAAATAGTTTGTTGTCTGCGAGTGTCATCAGTTCCAGGGCTAATTATAATGGCTGATTAATTTAAGTCGATCAACCCAAAAAATGTATCAGAATATTATTGGAAGAAAAGGCAATTATTAGAGTATCAAAAATCGGTTTCTCCCCTAAATTTTTCAATATAATTCATTACTAAATCTGAGTTTTCATAAGGCAATCTACCCAGTGAATGTTTCGTTGAGTCAGCACATCTCATGCGTAGAAGTTTGTTTTCCGATCACTTCGAATAAATAAGTAAATAAACTCCTCATTGTGGTATCGTTGCGGTGAGGGAATTAAATTTTTTCCGAAGTCATTAAAACTTTCAACTCTCAACTTGCGGTCAAGTAATGTGGAAGCACAAGAGATGGTATAACAACAACATATCACGATTCAATGATCTGATACTTCTAACACATACACCACACATGCATGTGCAAAGATGAGAAAAAGGGAATAGTGAGTGTAGTAGACATAATTAAGCAGTAAAGAGTTTAGTTATTTTGCATGCAGCTGCAAAAGACGATTTTCTTGATATACTTGGTACACTAAAGAAAAATATGTATGTTTTCTTCGATATAATTCATATCGATTTATTTTTTTATGTAAGCTTATATAAAGTGAAAAGCATATAAACCGAAAGGGCAGTAATCCATCAATTTATTCTCAATTTATTCTCAAAAAGTCATTATTGACTTGATATATGTTTTTGCTGGAGCACCACGGCTCGTTTTTCCTTCATTTGGAGTCCAGAACAAAAGATTCGAGGCTGGTTGGTTCTCAGCTCTAGTGCAATGTCCAGCAAAACGTTACCTACTGCGTTTTATTGTGTCAGATAGAAGTTGAATATTGCCATATAGCTCTGTGTTAGTCATATGGTCTTACCAGCTAACATTCAAAGCTCTCCCTAATAACCTTGTATATGTGCCGTTATACGATCCTTCATTTTTGCAGTTATTGTCCATGTTTCAGAGCCATATAACAATCGATACATGCACGAAAGAAACAAAGTCGATCCCCATATTTTCTCTAGTTTGTTGCATGCATCCGCAAGGCCAGAGTACGTCTTAGTTTGAAGTCATATTTTGAGAAGGGAATATACGACCCAAGGTACTTGAAGTTATTCACGTCTTTTAGTGGGCACTGGGGGTGCGCATTCCACGTCCCTAAATGTATTTTTTCCTTGCTTCCAATATCCCTTACCAATTTTGTCTGCATCATAATTCTCCATTTGTCGTCTATCTAAGCTTAGCATTTTTCCAATTTTTGTCCGTGTTTTGTTTGATTTGACGTTCTTTGGTCAAACAGAGCTAGATTCTGAAAAGATTCATTGATTATCCTTTCAATATGACCAAGGTACTGAACCTCGCAAAATATTGATACAGCCCTGCGCTTGGTGATTTCATAGAGATCTGCATTCGAGATCTTGTAGCTCGAGTCTAACCTTTCTTCGATCTGTTCCTAGTTGTTTTCCTGCTTCTTATGTCGTGTTCTTCTTAATATATATCATGTGGATGGGAAATGATGCTCATCATATTTCGTTTTTTAATGTTGAAATTGACATGAAGAACAACTGTTTATGTCATTTTCAAAGATCATTAAAATACCATTCCAAAAGTATCAATATCATAGATATAAACGATTCGTCAAAATGTCAGTAAGAATAGTACGTTGTTGTGCAAATTGAAGGAGAAAGACTTATAAGAACATTCAGGCTGAGATTGGCTCAAAATTAAGAACATGCAGGCTGAGTATGATTCAAGAAAAACATAAATTGATTTAAAAACAAAAGATATAGCTATTTCCTTTATACAAGATAAAGATACAAGGTAAATACAAGGTAAATCTACTGAATTTTGTACAATGTATTTTTCGTTTTTCTAAGAACGGCTATAAGAACATTTGAAAAAATATGAAAATATAAGAACGTTCATCCTCAGCTG
>JAUKPT010000451.1:0-20026 GCA_032273505.1 Nanomia bijuga
GGTAGGTGTCTGGGAGGCATTTGCAGATTTTTTCAACGTATGTTCCGCAAATTTTTTCCTGACCCCCCCCCCCTGGTAAACCAACCAAATATTTGATGATGTAATGTACAACCAATAAAACGATTAAATTTGCCATAATATGCAGACAATCCCTTTCTAGCTAACCTTTATTTTTTATTTCTCGTGCGTTTCAGGAAAATCGAACAACA
Organism: Nanomia bijuga; assembly: GCA_032273505.1. NCBI lineage: Eukaryota > Metazoa > Cnidaria > Hydrozoa > Siphonophorae > Agalmatidae > Nanomia > Nanomia bijuga. The sequence continues at coordinate 210 of JAUKPT010000451.1, forward strand.
TGAAAAGGAAATCAACAACCTATATGAAGAATTCGACATTGCAAGAGAAAAAGAAGTTCGGAAATTGGAAAGAAAGGTAGGATAGATAAATAGATCTTTTAGGATAATTTTAACTGGTTAACTGCTTATGAAATCAAGAATCGGGAAGCTGATTGGCACAATTTAAAATGTCATAATTTGATGCTTTGTTAAAACAAAATATGAAAAAATATATTTCTAAAAGAACCAATCAGAATCTTGATGATGTAATCTCGAATCTAGTTGGTTGATTTAGAAAGTTAACAATTTGATGTTTTGTTGAGACTAAAACTCGTGATAAAATTCTGAATTTAATCAATTAAAATCTTTATGATCTAACAACGGTAGATTTACCTATAATCTGTAGACAATCCTTTTGAGTCCTTACTATTTCTAAATGAATGCGGACTTTTCTATCCCCACTTCGCAAATGCTCTGATTGATCGGCTCTGTAAGCAGTAGGGTTGAAATACCAACATTCCAAATGTGTCTGTAATCCACTTAAGATATTAGTACAAATGTTTAGTAAATGTTGGCTTCTCAAACTCATTCATTATCATTCTTTTTTTTTTTACTTTTTCCTTGTCGAAATGATTTAGTTTTGAACGGTCCTTAACTTTCTTCACCCATACAAGACCACCCTCCCTCCTTGTGACGCTATCAATAGGGAAACCGTGGGGTTTTAAGTTGGGGCGTGACAGAATGGGATACCCCAACCCCTCTAGGCGTTACATAATACTTGAACGTTTCCTTAAAACTCGAAATCATGATACTATTATTTCAACAAATTTAGTCAAATTTAGGTCTTCATAGACCAAGCAATTCGTTAATTCAGAAACAAAACATACATGGTACGCACATATAGAGCTAACTATAAACAAACTATTATCTTTTATTTTTGATAAAACAGATTTTGTTTTTTGTAAAATATTTCGATATTTTCCATCATAATCTGTTATCCTTTTCCTCAACCATTCTTTCAGTAACATGACCGCGAGGAGCACTTGAAGAATAAGTTCAGGATTTGCAAATCTTCTTAAAATTAAAATCGTGATACTATCATCTCAAACAATTTATTCAAATTTAGGTCTTTATAGACCAAGAAAACCATTAATTCAGAAAGAAAAATTACATGGTACACGCATATAGGTCTAACTATAATCAATCTATTATCTTTTTCCTCATCCATTCTTTCAGCAACACGATCGCGAAGAGCACTTGAAGAATGAGTTTCGGAAGATCATCGATTACAAGGAGCAAGCGTACCAAGAGTGTTGTAAACAGATGACCCACATCACCGAGAAGCTGGACACGTACGAAGAAGAAATGTCATCCCTACAAGTCATGAAGAAGAAGGTGAGAATCGTTGTTTTTTTTTAATCTATGCTTATATACCCAGGCACAGGGGCGACACACACAACATATAACACTAAACGGAACCCTAGTGGGACTTTTAAGCTATTGAAGCCGGGACAAGCTCCAGCTACATAGTCTAGTGGCTAATCATACTAAATTCTAATCATCTATAAATCATACACCTCGACGAGGACTCGAACTGCGGACATAGTGGTGATAACGTAACGTATTAACCACAAGACTATGCGCCCACTTTTTATTGAAAACGTCGCTGTTTCGAACATACCTTTAAAGTATCCTCATATGAGTGAGTGATTTATCAGTCTTCACTTGATTTATTTTTGGTTTTAGAGGAGTATATGCAGAAGGATTTTTTGGTCAAAGAAGAGCCAGCTACAAAAGGAGACAATAATTATTCTTCAACAATTCAATTTTATCTTACTGTATCAAAAAATGTTAACAGTGTCCAGGGGGTTTAAATTTGGCCCGGTAAACGACAAAATTTTGCCAGTCCAACAATAAGAACCTTCAGTGATTCACCGGCCCGAAAATTTTCTTTGCCGGTCTAAGATTCCTGTCCATGTTTCGTGCTACTATTTTCGCCAGGGATCATTCTAAAAAATTTAGCATTCGCTAATTGAAATTATGTTTCCACCGGCGAAACAAAATAATAGTTGAAACCCTGAGTCTCTAAATCAAGGTGAAAATACAAAAGTGGCATTTGGATATTGATGGTTGTCGAACCTTATTTTACAACGTGATCAGGGCTCAAAAATAATTTTAGCTGCCGGGTACCGCAAGTATCAGCTGCTGGATAGAAATAATTAGGTTTGGATTGGCAGTTGGTTTCATACCGTAAACCCTCTATTCAGCGCCGCCCTCGAATAAGCGCCGCATCTTAGAACGAGAACTATTACAAATACGGTTATCGATCCCTGAAGAACCTAAAAGTGATTCATTTCAATCTAGTGAATCCAATATCTAAGTTGTATATGAGCCGGATCAGCTATTCGATAGTAATATATCAATTTAAGTGCCGTCCTCGATTAATCGCCGTCCTCGATTAAGCGCCGCATCAAAAAAAGTCTGGTTTTGAATAAGCGCCACGGCGCTTAATCGAGGATTGATGTGTCAACCAGCCGTTTTCTAGACGACAAATTAAAAAAGACAATATTCTTTTGGACATAAAGCGTGCCAGCCAGAAAACGGTACCTGTTTTTTTTTTATACCCAGAACGTGATAGTGATGCTACATCTTCTGATATAATCCACGTCGGATTAGTTTGGGTGGGGACTTCGAAGAATTATCTGAAATAAGATATGATAAAATTATCGTTTTGATATCGATGCTCATATGTTTGATCAATATTCAAATGGATTTAACGCTAAGGCACTAGAAGCAACCTTCGACAAATATTAGTTATTTTCACCTTTCGCACATTTTAGCTATATTAATTAGCAAAATGGATTAAAGATGAATTTACAACATTTGCTTGACATTGCCCCTCTTGAAAAGAATTGTAAAAATCATATTTACTCTCCTTCAATTTCCACACTAGTGGGAGAAAATATTGATCGGGGAAAAACAGGGAAATTACAGTTTGATTAAATAATCAGAGTAAACAATTTAGTTCAACCATTATCTTCACTTTATCTCGGCCGACGTACTTCAAATGTTTTTAGACGATAAATCGCGTGTTTGAAGATAATATATTTGAATCATAGACCTCTTAAAATATTAAGAGGTCTATGATTTGAATACTTTTTTTTATAAACCACAAGCGTCCTGGAATTGGATCTAATATATGTGATAATTTCGGCGTATAGGCCGGTTTGTGGGAGGGTAAAGAATACTTTACCTACCCACCTTAGATATCCGATTTTTTGTTTGACCTCGTTTCAAGGTATTTTCTCTTCAGTAATAACAAGGGGGTCTTACTGCAACACCCCCTCTTGCCGAGATAGGGTTAAAGGTTTAGCACTTTTCCAATCAAAGTAGAACATATGTGCGTGAATGTTATAATTACTTCCCCTCTTGTGTCATCATTTCCCCGCATGGTTAGCTATGAAATTAAACAAATCCGGCAAAAATTATCTTTTCCCTTGTTTTATATATCTTTTCTCACACACAGCTATTTGTTTATGTGGATTTGTCATTTCTCAAATATTTATCTCAGCATCAAGTATAATTAGAAGTTTAAAACAAACAATTAGTAAGAGATTTTGTGTGGAAAAAATATTCTTTTTTCGATGTGTTTTTTTCGTTTTTGGTAATTTTGTTTGTTTTATTTTGTGACAGAAGGCGTAAATATTTTATTTTTATGCAATTAAATTGTCAGATTTGCGTTGAAATTTCCCAATTTTGTAAAATAATGTTTATTTCCTTGTGTGTATTGTCTTACCATTTCTATTTTATGTTTTGTTGGCATTCATGTAAGACATTTTAGATCTGTCGTGTCTAGTTGCAGTAAACTAGTTAATCTAAAGATTTACTGATTTAAATCATATTTCTATTTACATCTTAAACAGCTGTCTGAGGAGGTTCTAGATTTGTCCGGCCTTATTTTGGAGGGATTCAATGCATTGTATGGGGAAATTAGTTCCAAAACTGTTCAAGAGGAACAAATTCCTTTCATTGAAACCAGAAATAAAATGCATAGTTTGAACAGCTCATCATAAATCAATCAGTTCGATGTTAGCCTAAATGAATACTACGGGATGCTTTTTGGCCCTTAACTTTATGATGACATCTGCATTGAATCTTATTGTTAATGGTTTGCACTTATGACGGAACAGCCATGCACAAGCTCTTTACGTGCTTATCGAGGCAATGGCCCAAGTCCAAGTCCCACTTAGTGTTTTCTCAGCTGCTAATTTCCCTCATATGGCAAGGGTCGATCCGTCAACCCATTGCCTAGCGATAATTAATGTGCCCTCGCTAAGAGCCCGAGTCGAGTGCATTTTATTGCATCATTTTTAATACCATCTACCTCTACCATCCGCGTCTCCCATCCAGTCAGTACCTCACGAGGACGATACTTAATTTACATAAATAGAAGTGTGCTAAAAGATGACATACCACTACGCGTCATTAGCCTGATAACTCAATACCCGTTCCAGCTTTTGAATCGCCGGTTATATGCCGGTTATAAAAGGTATTGGGTGAATTGCCTCTCGGAATTGCCGGTTTGTATTTGTGATAAATCTGTGTTCTTATCTCGAATAGAGTTTTACCTCAACTCTTTTACTCTTCACCTTCAGGCCGAAGAACAATGCAAGTACCTTTTACAAGAACAACAGAGGTATCTGGCTGAAAACCAGCATATTCTCCACGAGAATGAAATACTGAAACAGAAATACAAATCGTGTAAAAGCAGTATTGCTGATATGCAAGATCACCTCGATCAATTGAAGCAAGCTGCAGATTCGGAACGAGAAAAACATAGAAGGTAAAAATTTTCGGCTACTTTAGTAGTTTGATTGGTTAGAATATACAGCCACAGGAAGCTTATTTGTTCAATGAAAAATGTCACAATTTGATTTTTTGTTGAAATTAAGAAGATAAAAAACATTTTTATATGATGTAATTTAAAGGTTGGATAAGCCATAATTTGTCGTAAAGTTAAGAGAAATCGATAAGAGGCCATTTATTGACTAGAAAATAACAAGTGCAGGCACCATTTGCGGATTGTTGATATATTTTCACATTTTTGTTCTAGTGAACTAATTCTGAGATCACTATTTTTGTCTGTAACTGCATGTTCTTAAATGCTGTCATAAACTGAATTAGAATTTTTCGATTTACAAATCCCCTAGTTTTTTAGCTAGACTTAGTTCTGAGAGCATCTGGTTTGTACAAATTCACCTTCCAAGACAGAAAGTATAAAAAAGGACCTAGAATATCTAATACCTTGTCTTTTTTACACTTCCACGTTTATTTTTCACTGATCGTAAATAAGACATTATGGTATGCAAATATTTACTTAATTTTCAAACGATATTTTGCAAATTATACTGTCTTTAAATTCTCAGCTTTATACTCAAGTTGCTGGTATCGTATTAAAGAGTTCTCTAAAGATAAGATTAACTTACGAATTGAACTGTATTCAATTCACGCTTTATATGTGCATTGTTGCTAAAATTGTCAAAATGATCATTCATAATTGATCGTTTCTACTCTCATAGTTTTTTTTTATTTTTCATCAAAACTATTTGAGGCGTTCCAAGTCTTTTCGCAAATAAAAATTTTCCGGATGCATTCTTTGAATAAATAATGACAATATTTTCTGAAAAGAACAAAATAGAAAAAAAAGAGATTAAGTGAAAAGTTACTTCTACGACGGAATAACTGTTTATCTCAACAAAATTGTTTATTTTGCGCAGAATTTACATTACGAATTAGTTAATTCATTTCTTGTTGCTGTGAATATAATTCAGGATACTCTTTAATAATACATATTGGTAATTTTAGTGAAAATATTCTTTAAAAAATAATATCTTTATTTTAATTACTTTTCTGCACATTAGTTGCTAGGTCAGATATTGTGATCAATATGAATTATTAGAATACACGACTTTTAAGATTTTGGCCAGTAAAATAAGTTGCTAAAACAAGTGCTAAAACATGAATTTCATTGAAATGTCAATACCAGTACTAAAGTTTGTTCTTAATTTTTCAAAGTTGCATGTAGCTTCTTGTATCGGACGTCGATCAGAATAAAATTTATTCGGTTTTATTGAATTTCTATACTTGGATTAATTAGTAAACATTTTTTTTCATTTCAGTTTTCTGCAACAGTATAACGATATTGTGGATGAGAAAACCTTCTTGGAAACCAGCCTAGCAAATCTATCGATAGAAAACGGTGAACTGAGGTAAGAGACTTTTGATTAGTTTGATCGGTTCGAAAATCTGATTGGTTACTCTTAGGATTTAAAATTCATGAATACACTGAATACTAAGGGAAAATATTATTGCCAAAATTCCGAATTTTTTCTCATACCATTTTCATGGTTTCCCTGTTTTAGGGTCCGAAGCAATAGAAATCAGTAGAAATTACGTATTGCTTCTCTGTTTCTATGATTTTGTTGAATCTTCCCCGTCGCTTTTGACCAAAATATTTACTCTTGCTGAATACTAAAAAATGCACGTTATTTATGTGAAATAAATTTTCTAAAAATGGATCAAATTTCTTAATTAGTCTAAAAGAATTGTACACTTTAATGCTTTTTTGCTTATTCTATTTGAAATCCTTTCTAGATTAGTTGCTTTCATAAAATTGTTCTTGCAAAGAAAACCACACGTTCCTCTATATAATCAGTTTCGTTTCCACGTGCGATTATAACAATTAAAAACTTAATTATCTCCCATGCAGAGATAACATTGAAAAGATAAACAAAGATTGGATAGGCTTAACAAATATATTATAGTAATGTGTTTTTTTGTTACTGTTTTCCTGTTTTAAACTGTGGATATATTTAGAACAATAGGATTTGAGATCATTTCTGATACTCTCTATTCATGAGACGACCTCTTCCGCAATTGTATTTGATAATAAGTAACGAATAGAAATTCTAAATGAATTTGAATTACACCATTTTGAATTGAGTTAAATTCTTAAACTAAGGTAGATTTTTACAGGTAAATGCTTTTTGCTACTTATCAAAAGATAGTAGATAGTAGTTAAGAGCATTGCGATGCATGTAGGATAAAAAGATCAGTATTTCTTATCTATTTCCTTTCTGTTTTGAAAAATCAAGGTATCGCTCTTTCTTCATGGCCTAAGTCTAATTAATGTTTGATACGCCACTTTTCATTTTGCTTTATAGTGCCCAGATCTCTTGAAATTTCTAGCATGTAAATGTAAAATCTGAATTGTTTTTGCTTTTTTTTCAATTTTTTGTGTGTAAATTTATTTCGTCTACGTATAGTTTTTGGATAATTGCGATGCTTTTTGGTAATTTTCCTTCACAAGTATTATCCAGTTTGTGGAAAAAATATAATAAGGCACAGTGTGCTGTGATTATCCTTGTTTGTTCTCAAACGTTAAATGTTTTATTCTAAACATTCTGTCATATGTTTGAAAACAAACTAGAATTTCTTGGATTTTTATCTTTTATTTCTTTATTTACTATTCTGCAAATATGATATGGTACAGGAAAAAGCGGTGGTAGTTTAAAAATAACTATCAAAACTAACAATATTCATTTCGGATAAAATTGTGTCAATACTAACTTACATGGGAATATGCAAAAAAAACATATAATTACTCGTGTTTCTTCAAGGGGTAAATCACTCTCTGAAAAGGCGTACGAGATTTCTGTTTAAACAATAGAATTTCTATGAGATTTGCAAAGAAACATTAGGTTCATCAGTGTACTAGATTTCTCAACAGTGATATACCTCTCGTGTTTCTAACGAGCAACGTTGATTTGATGTATTACATTACAGGGAATGTCAAATTCATACTTGCAGTTAATGTACCAAAAAAAACTACATTTCTAGAATGTTCGCAAAAATAAGGTAGATAAACGTTTAAAGCACACATAAAGTTTAACACTCCACAGGGTGACACTTGCTATTGATGTTAGATCAGTAGTAAATTATTTTAAATTATGGGATCCAGGAGGAATTATATTTAGAAATAACTTAACATATTATTGCTATCGTGGAAGTGTAATCCTAAGATTAAGATTACATTATTCGCAGAAAGGAACTTGCTGGGACTAAGCATTTAGCCAATGGCTATTAAAATGTTCTTTGCTTATTTTGATTATCATTTATACTTTAGATTTAAATCAGTTGTATATTTTCTAAAATGTAATCCTAGATTGCAGATTGTAGTACAATGGTCTTATTGCTAATAGAATGCACCTGTTGAATGCACTTGTTTGGATCTTTTTTAAAAAAATGCTAGCAATAAGCGATTTATAATCGAGCAAAACCAACCAAGACAGCTAAGACGCTAATGGGATAACGTTTAAAATTTTAAACTTCCTCGTCTGATCCTGGCTAGTTGTTTTTAGAGGTGTGGAGTGTAACAATGAAGTTGTTTTATTTAATAAATAGCAAGCCATATAAATAAGGAAAGCTAGTTACATTGTTTCTTGTTTGTTTTGGTATTCTATTTTTGCTTGGTTACTTAGAAAAATGGTATAAAGGTCTATCAATTGGACGAAAAGCAAGTAGGGTATTCCTACTTATTTATCTAGAAAAGAGGGCGTATTAAGGAGTTGTCTACAAATAGTCGGTAAATTTGTCATTCAATTGGTTTAAAATTACATCATTAAGAATCTCTTAAGCGAACCAATCTTAATCTTAAAGCGAAATTTTCAACCAACGAAGTTTCCTAAATTTGTAGACATTTCCTAAGAATATAGCTATCGTTTCGTAAATATTTATAAAAAAAGAAAAGAGCAGCTTATTACATCGTCATTCCTCCATATATTGGTGTAAAATGAGAATATTTATCATCGCAACTGGAACTCATTTTTACATAAAACTTAAATGATGGGAAGTAGCGAAATAAGATCTTGACAAATCAATTACGAGGTGTGATACATATTGACATAATATATGGGAGAAATTTTTATTTGTATGTCTATTAAGAATGTATTTGGATTTGAGAGAAAATTTATTCAGTTAAAAGATGAACGCCAAAATAGTAACCTAAGTACAAAGATATAAGATTATCGTAATTTTTGGTACCACTATACTGTGATTTTGTTTAATAGTTTACCGTGGTAGTGGCTCTTCTAATTGGCATATAGAAAGTTAGCAAAGATTTTGATTATTTTAATGAAGTTCCCAATATAGGGTTCAATATTTTTGATAGGGAATAGTAGGAAATAAAGTATTTTTTTGTAATAATGTTACCATGTAAGACTTTAGACTAGTTTTTGCTTGCTGTGAGTGAGGAAATAAAATTCAAAATATTGAAGAGACAGTAATACTTTTACATTTGTGGTAAATTTTGTGGTGTAGTCGAATTTCTTTTTGTTTTAAAGATTTTTTTCTTTCTATAAAATCATAACTTTCAAGTTAGCTAAATATTTTTGAGCAGAAAAGGAAAAAATGGACAAGTAGTCAGATAAATGATGTATATAGAACCTATATATTCCTTTGGGAACTAATATTTTGACGATAAAAGAACTGAACGTCATTCCAAAGAAAATCTCTTCTCATGTCTGGATTTCAAGATATGGAAAGTATAAAAACTAAAATTTAATGGCATTTTGTTTTAATTTCGAAAGCATTATCAGGCGCATTCTTTTTACGCCTGATGATGTTCATGAAATTAGAACGAATATCTTTAAATTTCATATTTTCCATATCTTTAAATCCAGACATAATAGAATCTTTAATGTACAAAATATATTATTTTTAAAAGTTTATGGCAAGAAGTTATACATTTTTGTTGGTGTTGTTATGATCTGTTATCATATGGATGAAAGCAAAATTTATTTGTTGAGTGAGCAAAGCCAAGCGTTTCAGTTATATCATGAGGTTTCAAATTTACATTTCACCGGGTGTTTTTAATTACAACTGCATTACATTCCTTGGCACTAATTACTAGTATTTCCATAAAATATTAGATAAAGCACACAAATAACTTTTGGGTTAGTTGTTTAAAGTCCCAAGACTAAAAAAAGAACTTTCTGTCAATGATTTGATTAACAGGAGATCAAATAATTCACCCTCAATGGAAATTAGCTTTTAATTTCTTAATTAAATTTTGAGCAGGAAACTCCTGATAGAACCCAAACGAAATTATACTCTCGACAAAAATGATTGATAGTCAAAAGGAACATGACTCTTGGTTGTTATTACATTTTAGAAATGGTTTAGAAATAGTTATTTATCCTATAAGTTCATTCTATATAGTTAATTTTCGACTTTTAATCAGTAGTAACCAGTTTGTATCACGGTCTTGGAGGCAGCATATAAACTAATGAAGTTGCCATGAAATAAGTCTATAAATTACAAACAAGGCAACGTCGTTTGTTTATATACTGCCTTCCAAACCGCGCTACAAACTGGTTACTACTGTCGAATATTAACTATATAGAATGAATGCATTTTTTCGAAGATATGTCGTTAACATCAATTTCAGAATGCACGATTGTATTATAAAGAATGGTAATGATTAATTACTTATTATTTAAATTATTTATTAATTAACTTGTTTAAACATCCCCACATACGTGAAATATGTACCATATATTGTACCATCCAATCAATTAATAGTTTCACCTCTGCGCGGTTTTGGAGACAAACATTCTTGAAACAAGTCTGTAGAATAATATAACAGATTGCATATCATGCCCTTAATATACGAAATCACCTGCGACAAAATTCAAGGTTTGAAAAAATTGAAAAAATTCCTTGAATTGAAAAAAGAACCTTAAAATCTTAATACCCTGTAGAAATCTTGTTGCAATTTTATTGATTTACTTTAAAAAATCTTATACACTTCTCGATAAACGTTTGATTCATTCCATATATCTTTCTTGTTTAGAAACATAAAGACATCTCAACAGCACCACCAAGAGCCACGTCAAAAAGAAGAATTATCCATCTCACAAATCCTTCCTAACCTCGAATTTAACGATCTAACCGACTTTCCTCTCTGCTCGTCATCTCCCGTTAAAACAAACCACTTCCTTAACAACAAAAACAACAAGAAGAAATACGATTGTAACCATAACAACCACTATCACCATAGTAACCATTACAGCAATAGTAACGATTCTGAAGAAGATATTTCACTCGTATCCCTCCTCGACGAACTGAACACGTCGGATGTCGATCTGAACGATTCAATGACGTCATTAAAACCCATTCCTTTCAGCACTAGAATGTCTTCTTCACCATCGTCCCATGAAACGTCACATGAAGAACCGTTCGCCAGTAAACTCATTTCAGAAGATTGTGAACCAATAGTCAATGGTCTTAAACATAAAACGCATGCGCACTTGAGAAACCAAGAGGCAGCAGTGCACAAGGACAGTTTACATCAAGAATGTTTTAATATAACGCATCATTTCATTGCATGTGATAAACTTTCGATCTCGAACTATCACGAGGAGTCGTTGGAACTTTTGAATAAGTCGTTTCTCAGTTTTAGTGATCCGTTGATTAAAGCGGAAGCAGCAACGGCGAAGGTAGCGGAAGAAGCGAAGAATAAGAATAAGAAGGTAAGTGGTTGAAGTTATAAGGAATGGAAGGTGGGGCTTCAGGAACGGCGACGTGGGGGCTGAGGGGGCTAAAGTTCCCACAGAATTTTGCCATATATTTAGCTTTTTCGAGTTTATAAAGTTTGCCGTTTCCTCGAAATCCTTTTCTTTAAATGCCCTATTTACCAGATTGTCTTATGCATTTGAAATGCCCTTTTTTCGTTTTTCAAAGTGTCTTCTTTCTCTAATCCCCTGACTCTTTGTCAGATCTTTTCTGTGCAAAACGGTGAAAGGGCTTGAAAAGGGGAGAACAGAGTCGGGTGTTTAAGTCTATGTTAATATTTTGTAATTGTTTGGAAAAACTATTTATGGCTTCCATATTTCCATTAAGTTATTCATGAGTGAAAAATTGATATTTTTTATTAATTGGTTTATAGAACAATAGAATCCACCTCGCTGCTCCCTTCAAATCTGACTTTAAAATCATATTCTGTGGCGATTCAAATGTTGGGAAAACGAGTCTAATCTATCGTATTTGTTTTGGTTACTTCCGTTCCTCGTTTCAAAAGGATACCGTAGAGGTGGACACGTTTGTAAAGAATGTCGAAAATGGCGGACAGAACTTTAAACTGAAAATATGGGATACAGTCGGACAAGAAAAGTAAGTGTTTTTCACTCGATGCTTAAGACAGCAATATTAAGAGCGTCGAAGAAAGATTTCCCCTTAAATTCTCCAGGTGAATATTTCATAAGAGCGTTATTTAATGTTATTTACAGCAGAAGTAAATTTATAGAAATCTGCAGATTTTGAAGATCTCGCTGAAAACGTATTAGCAATATCAAAATAAGCACATCTGCCTTCGCTGGAAAATTGAATTTTAAGTTTTGTACCTCAGTTAGAAGGAGACTTATAAGAGGTGAATGGAAGTAATACTTTGACAAATTACAGAAATTAAAGAAACAATTAGTATGTGTCGTTTGTATGAATATTTTCGATATGTCAATATCATTTTCTAACATAGAATGAGAATAATAAAATTAATCATTGCAAACATATGAAGCTGAATTGCAAGTTTGAGTCCCAGGATTTAATGTTTTGTGCTCAGTAGTACTGATAACAACTTTAATAAATTATTATTGTCAACGTGCAGCTCTTATATTCTTATAAGGCTTTAATCAATTTCCCCTCTTATTAGGTTCCACAGTGTTCCTCATTCGTATTACCGAAAAGCTGACGTTGCGATTATTCTTTATGACATCACGAATGAGAAGACGTTTGAAAGCCTCGAGACGTGGATGGACAATATCAATGTTAGTATACGATGCAGCTTTTAATCATTTTTTATTCCAAGTCTCCCTACCCTGTATTGCGAACACTAATTGTTAACGAAAAAAATAAATAAGGTACCGCTCATAAATAATCTATGTGATGGGCCATGACCTAACGAAATGGATCATGAAACAACAACAAAAATAAAAACTGTTAGAAATGTATGTCTATCCACGATGGAGAGGGGGTGATGGGGGGTGATTATATGTTAGTGTCATCCCAGTTGGTTTTGTCCTTTCCTCGGTAATTGTCTTCACTGTTTAAAAAAAAAATACTTTCTAGAAATATTCTGATAATGTTTTGACGATCATTATTGGTAATAAACTCGACCTTTCTGATCAGAGAGCAATAAAGAAGCAAAGAGGAGAGCAATTTGCTAAAGTAAGTGATACACTCCGATTCTTGTTCATCAATTTCTTTGAAAAATGCCGATTATTTTTGTACTCCTGCCTATAATAGTCTTCATCTAATGTTATTCTTCCATTAAAGTATATTTTTGAGCAAAAGCAACCTTTGTTTTTTTGACAAAAATATGCAAATTCCCAATCTATGTTTATATTAGGAATCGTCTACAAATTTAAATTCGACGGTGATTGGTTGAAGATTGGAAATTGCATTATCAAGATTTTAAATGCACCATTATAAATTTCTATCATCATTTTCAGTCTTTAACAAAAGATCAGATAATGAAATGTTGTATTGAACCAATGAAATTCTTGATAGCGGGATTTTAAACCAATCAAACGTAAATTTACCAATACTTTGGAGACAATGCTTTACATCTGTTGATTTAATACTGTCAAAGTTTCGTTATTGAGTTGTTTTACTGACCAGAAATACCAGTGGCGGTCCTTTTTATGAGTGTCTTAGAAAAAATGATTTCACTCACGACTAGTCTTACAAAATGCCTATGGTGGCTCTCGAATGGTTGGATACAGGAATATGTACCCCAAATACGCACACTTTTTAAATGGTTCAAACTCGTATGAAAAATGTCATGTGACTTAATTGTGATAGTTAACGTATTGATAGGCATCCAATTAACACCCCAAAAAAGTTCGTTTCAAAATTTTGCGAGATCTTGGGATCCTTTTGTCAAAATTAAAAAAACGGAGAAAAAAGTACATGTAAATACACAGAGTGTTTTGTTTATTTTGGGCGCAATTTTTCCTTTGATAGGCTCGGACTTTTCTAGATGATCAACCGATGCCTAAATATGCCTTTATAATGTAAACACCTCTCAAAAATGGATTTTCCAGCTCGATATCTAGAATCTTGGGCTTTAAAATAGTCTTTGTATGGGATCCTGACTGGAAGATAATGAAGGAATAGTCGGTAAAAACAGGTTTGACGGTTAGAAGTCGCGTGTTAAATGTACAATCGATACATAATTATAATTCTCAACATCTAGGATGCTTAAAAATGCATGTAATGATAACTCGTTCGTGACAAAAAACATGTACCCATAATGCGAAAAATAATTTTATTGACTTAGTCCAATTATAATTGTATTGGTCCTGCCATTTTTTGGACCTTTCCGGTATAAAGTGCATTTTCAAATTGTTCATTTCTAAATTCGGATTAGATAGCTAGATTGGGCATGAAAATAATTGTATGGTTTGTTATGTTTAGATTTCTACTTCCCAAGATAATTGAGATTGTAATTGGCGAAATTGGCAAAATTACGCTGAATCAGCAGTTTTTTTGAATTTTCAAACACTAATAACTCCTGATCATTTGATCTAAACATAGCAAACCTTACCATATTTTTCATCTACTTTTCATGCCCTATCGAGCTTTCTAATCCGAATTTAGAAATAAACAATTTGAAAAAGGACACTGTGATACTTTAAAGCTTTTCAACTTTTTTTGTTACCATCTAAATACTTTTCATACCTGAATCGCTCATTGTTATCGAGCAATACATTTATCTCTTAAAATAGAGGTTATAAAGATATGTGTATTTTGGGGAACAAATGCCTGTTGAAATTATTTTAAAATGGTGAAGTGACAATCATTTCTAAAGTAATTTGAAAGAATATCATCCATATTAATGGATACTAGTAGATCAGTAGACCAGTAGACCACTGTGATTTTTGTATTCCTTAGGATCTGTATAAACAGAAAAAACTTTGGAAACAGGCTTGGTCCGGGGATAAAGGTACTTTCTGATCATTATTTGCCTTAATTAGCCTAATTTTGGTCCATTATAGAAAAGAGTGCATTTTCAAAATATTCAATTCTAAAAACGGATTAAATAACGGATTAGACATGAAAAGTGGATGAAAAAAAATGGTATGAATTGCCATATTTTGATCAAATGATCAGAAGTTATTAGTGTTTGAAGTTTCAAATAAACTACTGCAGCATAATTTAGCCAATTTTGGTAATTTCAATCTCAATTATCTCAGGAAGTAGAAATCCAAACTTAGCAAACCATACCATTTTCATGCCTAATTTAACTAATTAATCTGTCTTTAAAATTGAACATTTTGAAAATGCACTTTTTTCCGAAATGGACCAAAATTATGCTAGTTAATGCTAATAATGATCAGAAAGTACCTTTATTCCCGGACCAAGACCGTTTACCAAGATTTTTCTGTTTATATAGACTCTAAGGAACACAAAAATCACAGTGGCATTAATGGCCCTCTCGGGTGGCACAAACTTCAAAATACGGCCGGTCTATAGAAGATGTGGATTATTTGATGAATGACTTTGAATTTGGTCCAATATTTGGCTGTTGCTAAACTGCACAACTTGTTTCGGAAGCTTATTTTTCCTAATTAACCTGTCTAATATTTCAATTTAGCATTAGTTTCAACTGCTCTGAAATATTGGAAGGCTAGATAACATCAATCGAAATGTGATGATAAAACCGCGAGGTTGAATTTCTGTCGGGTTGACCCATGCGGGAAAACGGAATAGAATCCTTCATTTGTAAAGGAATAATATCCACAACTACTAAAGAATGGTTGGAAAGAAACCAGAATAAGATCCAAAAATAAAGGAATAGGATCCACAAAAAAAAGGAATAAGACCCAAAGAATAGAAATAAGATTCATAATAAAAGGAATAATATCCGAAGGATAAGGAATAAAATCCTAAATAAAAGGAAAGAAAGAAAGAAAGAAAGAAATTAGACCAAAAGATAGAAGAATAAGATCCCTACTTCCAAGAATAAGATCAAAAAGTGAGGAATAATATCCGTACTTTCAAGAATAAGATCCGGGAATTTTTCGGTATTTTGGCCAACTTGAAGTGGACCTACCTGGTCAGATATCAAACATCATGGAAAATGGGTGTGAAATCTGGTCCTAAGGGGATGTTTATGTGGGTTTTAGTACCCATTTAACATCCTCTACTAGGCAATGCAGAATTAGGTCAGATATCAAAGTATTTATTCTTGGAATCCGGAAATAGAACCGTTTCGAGATTATTTCTTCTGGGAATAGCATTACCTTTATAGCTCTAACATTGGATATTGGAAATAAATTCAAACATAAACACAAGAGATGTATCAACAAAAAGCAACATCCTGTCGAGTTTAAAGAAATTCTGACATCGTTTCCTCATTTTACCACGTCGTGATGTCATATGACGTCATTCTACAACATATGGATTAAAAAAGTGCTGATGTCATAAACGAATGAGTTAAATCATAATATTATTGTCATAAATGTATCAGAAAAAATCATATGGAGTAGTCAACAACTTTATCACGACCTATTACATTAATCTAACGTTTTTGATACGTTGTAGAATCGTCCCACCGTACACACTGCTCTTTTTACTTAAATCATAAAAAAAAAAGTGTTCACAAAGGAAGTTGTTTGCCAGAGATCAAGATTAGTATATAATATGAATCATTTTCTATTGACGTTCTTCTTTATTAATTTTGATTGTAATTGCCATATAAAAGCCAGACCAATTTTCTTTACATGGTTAGATGCCGCAGGGTTGATACTTCTCGTGATAAAGCCTTGATACACGGTGATATTTTCTTGATTCATTCTATCATTTTTTACCAGGTTGACGAAAGGATATGTCGCTCTCGTCAAGGGCTCTGCAACCATTACTTGAGTCAAAATATACTACTTTCTACTTTTTTATTTTCCTGAAAATATGATAGTTGATAATTGGAGAGACGACGCCAATATATCAGTTCTCACGACCATTTTCATCGTAAAAGTGGCAAACACGGTGTGATCCAATCTGGGGCTACCGGGACATTTTAGAATAAACCTGAAATAAATTATTTGTCACAATTTCCACTTTTTAAGATAAACATTTACAACGTATGAAAAGTATGAAGAAAACCACATTCCACATGAACTATATCACAATGAAGATGATTTATATCGCAAGTTGTGCCAATTGTATCAAACCCAACCATGAAACACTAGTTACAAAATTTGTCAAAAACAATCACCATAGTGAACTAAGAGGAGTTTTCTCAACCCTCGACAATTTTATTTGTCTAATTCCCCTGTCGTATTATACTTTAAGACATCACGACCGCTTAAATTAAACTTAGTCCGCCGGGGCACTAAGACTTTGTAGTGTCTTTGTAATTTAATATTCTATGAAATTATGTTGGATAAAAGTAAAAGAAACAGATGAAATGAAGAAGAAAATGTAGGACAATGAGATGGAAAGGTCCTGTCATAATAGATTTTTTGAGCTTTAAAGAATATAATATAATCTGCAAACCTACAAGGTTTCAAAGTGAGAGACTCAATAGTTACTGAAAAATTACGCTTTTGTCCTAACCGATACAATATCCTTAAGTTTGAAAAAACGTAAATATAACAATCACCAATTCATTGTCATCATATTCTTCTGGAATATACCATTTTTGAATATAATGTAATGCACTGATACATGGTAATAATAAAAATTATATTATAATCAAAATTCGATCAAGGAATATATGAGAGTGTATCAAGGTCTTAATGTTATTTCCAATTACATCTTTTTAATCTGAAGTAGTGGACTTGATATCTAATCAGTTCGAATCAAACCAATGATACAGCATCTCATTTAGCAAGTATCAGAAACAACATACCTTGAGGTTAAGACTTCCTTTCAAAACTTGTGCTCAACAATAACTAAAAGATAACATCTTGTTTTTATAATTCTAGCAGGTAGACTCTTTTTTCAAACCGGGTACTCGCATGGAGCATTTTTAAGGGGTCTAAAGTTTGTCGGGAAATAATTAAGGGGGCTGAATTTCCTTTTGGGTGTGAAAAAATGCTTTACGCAGAAAAAATGCTCTAAGCTCTAAGTGAGTACCCAGCCAAAACTTGAATATTGCTTGCAGATGGTTACATTCATCAACTAAGAGGTCGTTCAAATAGTTCGTTTACGCTCCTAAGGTGTGTATATCAACCAAAGTTTGATACGTCCCTATATAAGTTTATACCTTTTCGAAATCAAAAACGCTACACATGGTAGGTATGTAAATGAAAATGTCTAAATTTTGTGTTATTTGACAAACAACCCGTCAAACAGGAATATTCATATAAAGATTTGGTAATCATGATAAATTAATGAGATAATTAGCTCCTTCTGGATATTACACACCTTTTAACCCTGTGTTAGGTTACGGCCCTTACATACCAAATATTAGCTTCATATCTCATCTCTAATAGTCCCGAGTCACCGTATTCTATATTGTTCAGTCACCTCTATTTTGAGCTGTAATTTTCGTTGTATAAGCCTACCTGGTAATGCCTACTTATGTGATAGCGACTTATTATAAATACCATTACTGAGCGCACGTGGCCTTCACACGGTTAGTAAGATTTTGTTTCCCCACCCGCCCGCCCATAGCAAAATAATGAGCAGTGCTATTGGATGCTGTTTCTTTTACAGATTTTACTTTCTTTCATTTCAGACCATGGCGAAACAGGCCAGTCCAACTTACAGGCATAATCAGGTTTAGTACCTTCCAGGTACCTGTTTGATCTAACTCATATTATTTTACGAATATTTCACAATTTATCTCAACTCTTAAAACTGGAGACCGTTTTTGACGCCTCAATACTTTTTGGTTTAACTGCTGATTGCATGGTTCAAAGTATTCTTAAAGCTATGAAATTCGTTATTCGAAGTGTTATTATTTTGCAAGTTTATTTTATGTGAAGTCGAAAATGGCTCATAATTCCACGAATATTTCATCGATTTTTCCAAAAAAAACACGTTTTAATTATATCAGTGGCGGGTATGGAATGTATGCAGTGTATTCATGAATACACTCAGACAGGGAAATAACTGTAACAAACTAACCAACCGTGGAATAATGTTTTTTTATGATTGATATTTGATCAGGTATATGAATCCACCTGGTGCCTTTTTTGTACTAAACCGGAAGTCGAGATTCGTGATGTTGTATATCAATCGATTGGAAATTTTATGCTGATCAATATTCACAAAAAAACATGTGTCTAAAAATCAAGTCATCAGGATGAATTCATCATACTAAATTTACTAATAATCGTTGGCAAAAAAAGAAAATTTCCTATCTCCAACTTTATTTGAATGTGTAAAATTCATTGTAAATCATCTTACCAGCCTACATATCGCCAAAGTGATAGAATATTTATTATTTAGATATATCTTAACAAAATATTTAATCAATTCTGACCAGAAATAAGTATGAAAAGGACAAATTCCCCATTTTCTGGACCAAATTTGGCCTAAAATAGCGTATTTCAATAAAAATCGAAATTAAAAAGCTAAAAAGTCATTTATACATGATGAAATTCGATTCTTATGATGATCTAAGATAGATGGGGCATATCTAATGACAATGGACATTTGACAATGGTCATTAAGGGCCCAATCTTCAATTCTGGGCACAAAAATAGATCGAAAATAGCATAATTTAAATTCCCTTACTTGGTTCTCTGTTTTTAAGATATTTTTTATCGCAC